>JASDQU010739652.1:25151-40577 GCA_032191745.1 Picea mariana
GATCCATTTATGAAGATCCCATTCTATAGGCCAAAGCCCCAAGAACTTTCCTATGAGGGAATGTTCTCTCATAAATTATGTGTGTTCTCCTACTTTGGTTGAGCTAATAAGATATCTTGGTGCTTTTTCCAGTTGGGGTATGCATTTACCTGGTTCCCATCCTCGATGTGGCTTTGCCTGGGAGGTTCCAACTTCTGTGTCTATTTCCTTTCTGAGGCCATGTTCTCTGGCCAAAAGCTATTTGCGAACTTGTTGGGGTGGCTCGAATGCTGGCCGCTTCGCTCGATTGCCAGATCGGTCGTTGGCAGTGATATTGTTGTATGAGGGGGGTTTCCCCCCCTCCTCCCATTCCCATTATGGTGTGTCAGTGGAGGCCGAGCCTAAGTTTTGCTATAGAGCGTGCACCATGTGGAATCCTTGACTGTGAGCGTCTGCTACCTACGGCTGAAGGGTTAGGGTTTCCTCAATCATTCACCCGATCAACCTATAGTTAGTGATTTGATTAGTAAATATTATATATATTTAATATTTAATATTTATACATATAAATAAATATTGTATATAACATACATATAACATAATACACACACACACACATAACCAAATTCCCAAATGAAAATTCAAAACAGAAAAAGCAAAACCCCTGACCTGACTATGAGCACTACAAACTGAGGGAAATAAGAGACCATGTGAAATCGGGACAGTGCAAAAATGAGGGCAAGGAGAGACTTTGAGGGTGACTCGACTGTGATATCACTGTAGAACAAGGGCAAGGAGAGACTGTGTGGCAAAAAMGAGGGTAAGGAGAGACTACGGGGGCAAGGATCAAGAGTGGTGAGTAATTCTRTTGATATGAGGATTGCGATAATTTTATGAAAAAATTGGTTTCTCTAAATTCATATCAAATAAAGATCAAGTACCTAAACATTTATGAACAATTTAAGTGATGCACTAGTGATGATATTATTAGTCCAATTATGTGTGTTTTTTCTTATCTATAATGGACCATTCATATATAAAGAAACAAACCCTCAAATAGTCTTGAAATTATTTCAAATAAATAGTTCCCAATTGGAAGCATACACATTGCTCAAAGGGAAGTAAATTGAATCCATGTGTTGGCATTAATACCAATAATTTGTACCAATGGTAGATTAGACAGTGGACTCATAGTATTAATGAAATAAAACCATCAATTTTGCATATGGAATAGTATTGAAAACCCTCAAAGGTGACGTTGGAAAAATTAATTGTTCCATTAGCTTACTTCTCCAGAAGGACTAGTGCATTTGGGTCAAATAAGTCCTCCATTAACATCATCATCATTATCGTCATCATCACCATTTTCATCGTCATCGTCATCACTGTCATCTTCATCGTCAGTGCAATCATATCTTCATAAACCTATGACCTATAGGGAGTAAACTCATGTTCTTAATCATTACGCCCTCAATATAATATATATTAATTATATTATTATACAAAATACAAAATATATAAATTATATATAATTATAATATATCTATTATATATAATTAATATATATATATATATATATATATATATATATATATATATTATAAACCAAAAAAAAACTTACCAAACAAAACCTCGACCACTATATAAAACCCGCACAATGCCCAAATTTCAAAATCCCAACTAAACAAAACCCCACCCACGATCAGTACTGCACCCAAATTTCAAAACCCACACTAAAATAAACTCAGCCAACCCCAATCAATAGCAAGCTGAGACAACAGATCAGGAGCCTACACAGAGATCAAGAGACAGAGAAGGAAGGATCCCATGGGAGAAGGAAGGATCCCACATGAGTGCGAGTGACAGAGGATATCACCCCACCAATAGAGGAGCAATGGTATCAAGATCGATAATTATTTCTATAACCCTTATTTCCACAATGTTCTTTCTCTGTAAACAAATTTCATTTTCTTCTATAGATCACTTTTGCCTAAACATGATTTTTTGTTGGGTCTCATTCCCCTTCTCAACTCTCCCCTTTATCAAATCCCTACCACATATATCATAATACAAGGATATCCTCTTGCAAAAATGCCATCAACGCACCTCCCAACATTTTCTTCCTTAAATAAATTCTACCATCGATTCTTCCAAAGGGATTTTAGTCTATTRCATAGAACTGTAATTTCATAGAAAAGTTTTCCAGTCCTCTTCCTCATAAATGAAATTAGTCATTTTGTTTCTTACCAGCAACACAATTGAATATAGATTATTCTTCCATCAGGGTCAGAGTTACGCATATGTAATAMTTTGGTCTTGTGAAGTTACTCATATGTGATACTTTGGTCAAGAAAACACATCATATTTCATGGGATGGATTCTTAACAAAAAGTGATGAGTATTTTTCATCTTTGCAAGTTGAATATATTAGAAATGAAGAAGTAGACCACATGGAGGAGTCAATAAAGAAGTATAAAATGATGGATAGATAAAGCATTGACCATAAAAATGAGAGGAAGAATCAGAAGAGGACAAAAATAGAGGAAGAATCAAAGGAAGCTACCAAAACAATAGGGGACTTTGATGATGACATTATTGTTTCCTTACTTGAAATGGGAGTATCACCCTATTCAATCTCTCACATCCTTAAAAAAAGGAGCTCATCAGGTTCTAAGAAGATTCAAGGAAAAAAATTGAGGGCTAAGACAAAATATCAGGTGGCACAAGATCTAACAACTCTTCCACATATCCCTAGCACATATAGCATAAAATAAATCCCTCCTTCCACTATTGCAATGGGCATGGAAGAAACCCAAGAAGTAACTAATATAGGAAGTGATGATACTAATGTACAAGACCTCCTATACTAGTTGGAGGAATCAAGGGAAGAGGTCCTTGGATGGATAACCAGTGCAAAGTCAAGGAGGGAAGTAGAAAGTAGAGGTACACAAATTTCTTTAATGTCACATGAAAAAATTATTTCTGACCAACAATTTAAGTCTCAATTTCTCAAAATGCAACACATTGATACCATACAAAAACTAGAAAATAAGAACTTAACCCTAATAACAAAGGTGGAGGGAGTAAGTGCAAGTTTGATAAAAATGTCTTTTTAGAGAGATCTATCACTAGAGTAGATAAAGTTATGGAGGATATGTTATCTTATAGACCCCCAACAAGGACTTACACCATGTATATGAGAGAGCATTGGAACATGTTTAAGT
Source organism: Picea mariana (assembly GCA_032191745.1). Taxonomy (NCBI): domain Eukaryota; kingdom Viridiplantae; phylum Streptophyta; class Pinopsida; order Pinales; family Pinaceae; genus Picea; species Picea mariana. The sequence goes on from JASDQU010739652.1 coordinate 28,355, forward strand.
TGAGTAAGATTGACAAGTGCCTATCATTCCAATTGGACAATTAGAGATATTTTATTGAGATTTATTGTCGGTGTAATGAGAAGGAAAGGAATTTGATGTGTGAATTTTATTTACACAACTATTTCATGCTTCATCATTTTATATGGTATCCTAACTCCTATGTGGGACATGTTCAACTATGTTCCTTATTTTCATGGGTATATAATGAAGAAAGTAGGGCCATAAATGCCTAAAGATACAAGATGGAAAAATACATTATTATTTGTCTATGGATCAAAGATAAATCTATTAATCCTGGATAAGTATATGGATTAATGTACTAGTCCTCCATTAACCCTCCAAAAACACAAATACGTCCTCTAAAAAAGGAGCCTAAGATAGCCCAAAATAATACATTGATGTAAGTTGATTCACTCAATGAAATTTTCATTAAGACTTCTCAAATAAAATTATTTTCATCTTGAACCAAGCTAAAATGAGGTGCCTTCTCCTACTAATGCTCACATCATTGAATGTTTAGAACAATTCTCTCAAATTAGTATGGGTGTAATAAGAAAAGATTATGGAAAATATGCATTTATTTTCTTTAAATAGTGATAGTTCCAAGTAGAAGGGTGGCACTAAGGTGTCTTCTTAACATGGGTAAGAAAATTTGCTTACCCTAAAGTAAATCTTCCATTGAAATCTGTTGTTTTCATTCTCGAAGAAAATTGTGTTACCTAGTGGGTTTGGTTTCCATAATGTCCATTTGAAGATATCAATTCCTTCAAGCAAATCCATCTCCCAAGTTCATTTCCAAAAAACTCTTAGCCATAGAGGTCTTGTCTAGGAAGCATTTTTTCTCGTCAATATCCAACATCGATCAAACTAGGAGGTCATCCATGAAACTATGTGGCACATGCCTTCAAATGCAAAAACAAGTTTCTACTCCAATATTTGTAACGTGGCATGGAATGAGAGGTCCATGTGCATGAATAATATCCCCAAACTGCCTATGCCATTCTAACCAATGCCTTGAGATTTGTAAGATTGCATCGAGAGTTGTGAATGAACTTAGGAGTTGTGAATATACCTTGGGAGTTGTGAAGATACGAATCAATAAAAAATCTTGTATTTGTTACTTAACAATGTACTTTAATCTCAATTGCTCACTCCCTTTTGACATGTATAGGACACCTTTACCTTTCTGTTGTTTCTTCTCCTTCGGTTCATATTTCTGATGAGGGTAATCTTTTCAGTGAGTTAAAGTTCCACCTTTCTTGTTAGTTTTTTTTATAAAAACCATGATTTGGGTTGTCTTTAAATTGTCCAAAAACTCTTAGGGTAAAGTTTGTTGGTTGTGGAGCCTGATTATCTTCCTCATTCAAAGGTCTTGTGTTTTTTAGTCGTGTTTATACCCCATGAATACTTTACACCCCAGAAGTATGTACACTCTTCCACGTGGGGGAGTGCAGAGGGGGAGTACCCCCTCTGCAAGGTCCCGGGGGGCTATCCCCCTGGATGGGACGTTTGGGAGAAAGTGGGCCCCCGATAAGGGGTTCAGGGGTAGCATCCCCCAAAGGAAAAATTGCCTTGTAAATGTATATTGTAATTTCATTGTAAATATGGACCGTTCATTATAAGGTCGTAAATCTAACGACATAAATTATGTTAGGGTTTTTTTCCCTAGAAGGAAACCCTCTATTATGAGGTAAATGTATTGCGGCTATGCATTATGGTGAATATTGTATTCTGAGATAGGAGACTATGAGAGAATGAAGAAGAAGTTACAACGAGTTTTGCTATAGGTTGTATCCCTTCATTTGTTGGATAATAATAAAGGAAGGACCTGGAAATTTCTCTGGTGGATGTAGCCCACACTGGGTGAACCACGTAAATCTATGTCTCTATTGTATTATGTATCTTCTGTGTTTTTTTTCTGCATTTGTTTTATTTTATTGCTCCACAGTCCTATTTTTCTAACAAAGTTACATGAGAAAAATTCTCAACATAATAGGATACTAGAGAGTAACACTATGGTAATAATTATGAGCTTAATGTGATACTAATAGGATACTAGTAATGAACTAGTGTTACATGTTGATTGACTGACTGTTTCTGTCATTAATGGTTTTATAGGATGTACAAGAAAATAGGTATTTTTCAGATCTATCTTCATTGAGTGAGGGAAGTTCAGGTAGAATAGAGGAAAGTGAGACACCTAGTAGGTCTAACATGAGGAGATCAACTAGAGTTGAGAAGATCAGAAGAAAATTCCATAGACGCATGGAATTTTTTCTTGCGAAATTGGGATCATGTTCTTATGATCATGAGAGAATAGATGACATCGAGGTGCCCTTGAGGTACAAACACATAGTGAAACAATGGGTACCCAGGGATGTTACTGAAATAAACACTGATTTTTGTGTAAATGAAAGGATATATCGAATTACTCCATCGTCATTACATGGTTTGGGGATATTTTCCATGGATGGCATAAAGGTATGTTACGAAATATTAATTGAATTGATGGAGTATGTCAGACCCTATTATATCTACAAAAATTGAATATGAATAGTCCATTATACAAAAAGTATGTGAGGATATGGCTTGGCTGCAAATTATATACAGCTAAAAGATAATGATCAAAATAAAGGAGAAAATATCTACATTGACAGAATGCCAAATGCAACAGGGAATATTGTAGGGTTTATAAACAGTACACGACCCATGAGGGGCATGAAGGAACCCATGTATTCGTATGTGCAATAAAATCAATAGTTGTAGGGGAAGAGATATTGATTGATTACAATTTGAATCGAATATATACAGATGGTGTTATTATGGGGGAGGTACATATACTAATTTACCCAACATGTAAGCAATGACTCTCATATTTTATGATTTTCATTATGTTCTTTACGGTGTTAATCCATTTGGAGAGCTTCGGTCTGTTTAGTACTCAGTGTGACCTACTTTTGTTATCAACATTTGAATTTAGCATACATTGAATTTATCATAAATTTGAATTTATTTCTCATGATAATGATCACGGTTCTAATTTTACTATAATGTGGCAAGATGATAGTGGTAAATCAATGGCCTCAGAATAGGTAAATGAACAACAATTTTTGAATTGCATTTAATGTGCATTTTATTTCTGTGGCAATCAATTATTTTATTTGTTTACATAACTGAATTATAATTTATTTTGTCGAATATGTAGTCGGAGGAACATGATGAATATGATGATTCGCTCAGTGTAATGGATTTGTATGAATCCCCTGACCCTATGGTTTTAATAAGGAAAAAGATCAATAAAGGAAACAAGGAACTTGATCACTTGTTAGATATTCTAGATCAAACTCCTGAGGTTGAAGAAAGGATCATAGAAGTTATGGAAAGGCTTAAGACATATAAGGTAATAACCATAATTTCAATTGGTTTTATTTTTATGTCATAAGATCAATTATGAAAGCTTGATTTTTAACTTTTACATTATCTAAACGAAAAAATGTTTTCTTTCTTATATAGATATTTTTTGATCCTGTTGACACCGACATGCATGGTATCGGTAGTAGTGGCACTGCACAGACACCACAGGGTCCCAATGTAAGCCCTCGTATAACTGTCAGGATGCATCTATTCAGGTCTACACCTTCCACACCATTAAGTGGGAGCCACAACACGCCCACCGAGGAAGCAACTACATAGGTCGGCTCTGAGGTGGTGACGGAGATGAGGCCAATGATTTGACAAAATATATGGTTGTTTTTCCTAAAGAAAGACATATGACCATCATAGGGACCCTTAAGGGAACCTTTATGGTCAATGAGGAAGGGCTTCCATTAAAGCAGGTTAAAGTCCCAGGTAATTTTTAAAATTTTATTTTTTTCATGTTCTTTATGTAGACAAATATAAATCATCTAAATTATTATTTTTAAATTAATAATCATATAATCATTTTGCATGTAGGGAACAACGATTTTTACAGGTCCTTGGAGAATAAAGCTTTATTGATTTTTGGGCCCACCATACGGGAGAGGTGGAATTCCCATAATTCCAACCTCAAAAAAGAATTAATGGATTATCTCAAAATTCTTTTTGGTGTAGATACTTTTAATAAGACCTTGGCCACCGTCGTAGCTGGCCAATATTTAAAATATACGTGAGAAACATATAGGAATCACTTGAAACAAAATGATAGGTATGAACATCCTTTGGCGATTCCAGAGAGGGAGTGGAAGGCCCTCATTGAGGACGCAAAAGATAAGAAATTGATAGATGAAGGAAAAACACCCTATGGTCCTAGAAGGTAAATTACAATTTCAATTGAATACCTTCAATTTTTTTTATATGTAAATAAAATTGTGGTATATATTAACATACTTTAAACTTATGATGATAGGTTTACTGACATGTCAAAAGCCACAAAAGAAAGGATTTCCAAATGTGGCCAATACAGGCTAGGCCAGGGAGGCTACTTGAAGTTGTAGTCACGAATTGTAAGTACCTAAATATATTATTTGTATCACCTTAAAAATTTTAGGTAATTGCAGTGAATAACATAAAAAGTACATACTCTTATGTAATACAGTGTGACAAGTTTGGTACTGAAACCATGGAGGAAGACCTCAAGCTTGCTTACAAGTACAACTATAAATTCGTAGTTGAACACCAAAAAATCTTAGGGAAAATACCAAGAACCACTTTGCAAGATAAGGTAAATAAAATTCAATCCACATTAACCTTTATTATTAAAAGAATACAATCATGTTGGATATTATTAATATTTATAGCTTTGTTTCAATCAGGGGAGCAACACTGTCAATGAACACACTAGTACTATTGGAGAGCAGTGCGTTGATAGCAGTTTGCAACCAAAAGATGGTTTTGATCCCATTAAGTCCCAATTTTCCATAGGGGCACAATCCCACAATGGTGCTATGACCGAGCTGGCACATGATGGTAATATGGTTGTATTTTAATCATATACTTAATAATTTTTTAGTTATACAATTTGTACTTATATATTTTTTTACTTATACATTTATGATTGTCCTTATAAAGTTTGTGGTCTCAATGGAAGAGAATGTTGTACTTGAGGCTCATACATTTGAAGAGGAGAACATGGGGGAAACCATTCCAACAGTGTCGATGAGTGCACTAGGTAAATAATGACATTGCAGATGTTTTTTTTAATATTACTGAACTAGTTCAATGATATTTAAAAACTGGCCATTTAAATTTTGTAATTTTTTCTTTTGTAGGTGATGCCTCATCACAATGGCCTCCATTACACCATGAGTACCCCATGACTAGGCATGCTCTGCGTGATAGGATGCAATCAGAATCAGATTTTGAAGAGCACCCAAAGATCAAAGATGTAGATATTGATGAAATGATTAGGAACTATAGAGATAAGAAGAAGAGGTCAGCTAAAAGTACTAAATGTTGATGTACATGAATATTTTAATATTTTAATATGTTTGTTTTTTCTGTAAATATTCAATAGATTTATATGTTGGGTATTGGGGAATTGAGAGTGATGTGAGGGGAGGGGAGGGGCCATAAGAACTCCCTCCTTCATGTGGTTGGCCCTGTTCAATAAAGAATAATTTATTGGAGTCGTTTAATCTTGGAGAAAACCTCCCTCTATCCAACAGAGAAGCAACAAAGTCAATGTTGACTTTGTTGCTGCTACCTCAAATCAAGGGAGACAGTTTGATTAAATATTAGACACGTGGCTCCAATAAATTATTCTTGAAATCAGGAGGAGATCATTCAGGTATCTTATGACACTCTCGTAAAAATGCATCTTAGAGTAAATAATGCACTACAAATATTACTTCTATTGATTTTTTAGATATTTATGGAGGTTGAATGATTTTGGCAGGTAGTTTAAGATCTTTCTTCGTTGATTGAGGGAAGCCCAAGACTAACAGAGAGCCATACAACTAAAGAGAAACACATGGGGCCAACCATTCAAATTTTATTGTTGACCAGTTCATCAGATTAGGTGTGATTTCTCCTTTGAGCATATAAGTTTATATAGACATCAATTCTAGTGATTTTAATTTAGATATGTTTATTTCTTTTATCATATATGTTGATCTTGTGAACAAAAAAATAAAAAGGAATTATTTGTTTCTATTTTTCCCTAATTCTAATTACAATTTTCCTATGACTTTGACCAAGGGCACACTACTCTAGGAAGCCTCCTCACACCTTCTTGTGACCATTCTTATTTATATTCTTAGCCTATACCAAAAATCACTAAACAACACAATGAATGGAATCATACTAAGCTCTTGTTATGGAAACTATGTGATATGACACTCAAAGCATAACTTGTATMTACAGGTTATCGAACTCACTATGAAGCTTTTGTATGATTAGAGTGGTATCATTCTTAGGAAGATATAGTATGAATATTAAGACTAACTGAGTTATTACCTTTATTATACCACTCTATTGAGGCAATGACATCAACGAATATGGGAAAGGTCATTTTCTTGTTTCTCTAATAAGTTTCCATTACATGTTACCAGTCGTATTGTTTTCCCATATTCATGCCTATTCAACGGTAAACCTACTACTAGAACCAATGTAATTTGGAAGTATAGGTTATACAACCATTGCATGAATGATTTCCATTTAATTGATACTCATATGATCTAATATCATGGACTAGTAATACCTGTATAGCCTTATTTACTCCTATTGTGTGATGTATGTACCCGATGAGTTCAAYGAATATGGAATAAATGGGCATCTATTTTATATTATTTCTATGTGATCCTCTTTTTTCTAACATGAAACACCAGACCATAAAGGTAAGCAATAATCTCATTAAGAGATAAGGGATAAGTGGTGGATAAAAAGGACCTAGTAGTGTAGGTCAACATTACATGAGGGGTTGGTCACTAGGCAAATAAGTACTCCCCAAAACTACCTCCGTGTGCACATGTGCAATGTTAATAAAGTTCAGTGAAGCTTAGTTACATGTATAAGTTCCCCACAAATGATGTTATAATGATAATCATTACATGGGGAGGTAAAACATGGTGTTTTACTACTTTGTCAAACTCATGATGCACCTCAAGAATGAAGAAATCTTAAACATGGAATTCTTCTTGTAGTGTGATGATTAAGGAAAACAAAGGTAGAGGGTAAGTGAGCTTTGTAATGAAATTACAAGTCGAGGTCAACCCTATGTCAACCTATGCTTTCCCTTTTTTCTATTTTATTTTGGTGCCTTGTTGTTTAATGCAATCTCTTATTTCTTTGATTGCATTAGTCAAGTTGGTTTATGTAGGGTTAAAAGAAAAATATTTGATGAATTTTTATTTGAGGTCCTTCTAGGTGAAGGTTTCTCTATGTTCTTCTTCTATTTTATACCATTAATAACGGACATCATCCAATGTATTATAAAACAAGTGAGGCCAAACCTTTTTTCCTTGTACCAAATTTTTCTCCATTCTCTCTCAAAGTCTTTGACATGGGTGAGAGGATAAAATCCTAGCTTAAAGTTGGGAATATTTTTTTTGGTTGATATCTTATTCCACCTGAAATGTTTGGTGAAGTATTTAGTCATGAAAATCCATGTCTATAGTGGGGATGCATGTGTATCCAACCATCTCATACCTTATCTTGCGAATGACTGCACCAAGCTCTATAATTGACCATGCTCTCCCACTATCTTAGATACCTCATCGACGTGCATCGATGGGAATTCTCTTTCCTTGAATCATAATGGTTTGGTTGAGATCGACTTAAAATTGGTGGGTATTAGAGTCAGATTATGTTTATTTTTTTTCTCATATATAGAAGGTACCACATGAACTAAGAAGCACGATTGAAACTTATCTCGAGGGATGGTTTTGATTGACCAACATTATTTGTCTTTTGATTCGTAGTTTTCTATCTACCACTTTTATATTTTAGTGTCTTAGTTTTGGTGTATCAGAAATGGTGATCCATGCAAAAATTCTCCTTCTGGGTTGGGCTCAACATTATCCCGATCTCCTTGTATGACTCGATATAATTGGCCTCTTGGTCCTCTTCCCAAGGTTTTATCGATGCTATTGCTGGAGATACTCCAAAAAATGGCTTTTAGGTCGATGGAATGATATTTTAGGGGCCCCAATGCAACTGACGGTTCGTGCGTCTGAGTCTCGGTTTGATTTTTATCATGAGTTGCAACTGACCTACTCAAGCCATTTAGGGACGTGGTCAATTTTATCTAGGGGCATAAAATCCAAACTGAGTAGCATAACATACTTTTGTAAGATACCCCAAGTCTATTTGGCCAAGGCCCACATGACTACACTATCCAAAAAGACCCGACACAGTGTTATTTAAAATTGACCTCCTCTTCAGAAATTGCATTATGCCTCATTGACCAAAATCCTACTCTTGGAGATACTCCAACAAATTATTTTCTGGTCAATGGAATGATAGGGTAGGAGCCCCAATAGTTGAAACCTAGTGCTCTGGATCCAATGCAATTGACGGTTCATGCATCCGAGTCTCTGTTTGAGTTTTATAAATAGTTGCAACTTGCCTCCTCAATCCATTCAAGGACATGTGGCCAATTTGGTATGAGGGCATAAAATCCAAACTGAGTAGCATAATTTTGTTCGGTAAGCTCTTGCATGTATGTTTGGGAAATTACCATGCGACTACACTAGAAAAAAATGCTCGAAAGAGTGTTCTTTAAAATTGAGTTCATCTTCAGAAATTGCACTATGCCTCATTGACCAAAACCCTAGTGCCGAAGATACTCCAAAAAATGCTTTTTTAGTCAATGGAATGATAGCGTAAGGGCCCCACTAGCTGAAAATTAGTGCTCTTAATCTAATGCAACTGATGGTTTGTGCATCTGAGTCCCGGTTTGAGTTTTATCATGAGTTTCAACTCACCTCCTCAAGCCATTTAGGGACATGTGGTCAATTTGGTTCAGGGGCATAAAGTCCAAATCGAGTAGCACAACAGACTTCCGTAAGATTCCACAAGTCTATTTGGCCAAGGCCCACATGACTACACTAGCCAAAAACACTCAACACAGTGTTATTTAAAATCGACCTCCTCTTCAGAAATTGCACTATGCCTCATTGACCGAAATCCTAGTGCTGGAGATACTCCAACAAATTATTTTTCGGTCGATGGAATAATAGCATAGAAGGCGCAATAGCTGAAACCTGGTGCTCCAGATCCAATGCAACTGATAATTCATGCATCCAAGTCTTGGTTTGAGTTTTATCGATATTTTCAACTCACCTCTTCAAGCCATTCAAGGACATGTGGCCAATTTGGTCCGATGGCATAAAATCCAAACCGATAAGCATGATGTTGTTTCGTATGCTCCTGCATGTATGTTTGGCCAAGGCCCATGCAAATACAATAAAAAAAATGCTTAATAGAGTGTTCTTGAAAATCGAGATCATATTCAGAAATTGCACCATGCCTCATTGACCAAAACCCTAGTGTCAGAGATACTCCAACAAATGATTTTTAAGTCAACGAAACGATAGCATAGGGGCTCCACTATATGAAAATTAGTTCTCTTAATCCAATGCAACTGATGGTTCATGCATCTAAGTCCCCGCTTGAGTTTTATCATGAGTTGCAAATCGCCTCCTCAAGTCATTTAAAGACATGTGGTTAATTTGGTCTGGGGCCATAAAATCCAAACCGAGTAGCATAATAGACTTCTGTAAGCTCTCGCAAGTCTATTTGGCCAAGGCTCACATGACTACACTAGCCAAAAACACCCAACATAGTTTTCTTTAAAATCGACCTCCTCTTCAGAAATTTCACTATGCCTCATTGACCAAAATCATAGTGTTGGAGATACTCCAACAAATTGTTTTCTGGTCGATGGAATGATAGCGTAGGAGCCCCAATAGATGAAACCTGGTGCTTCAGATCCAATTCAACTGACGCTTCATGCATCTAAGTCCCGGTTTGATTTTTATCGATAGTTGCAACTCATCTCCTCAAGCCATTCAAGGACATGTGGCTAATTTGGTCCAAGGGCATAAAATCCAAACCAAGCAGCATAATGTTGTTATGTAAGCTCATGCATGTATGTTTGGCCAAGGCCCATGTGACTACATTAGAAAAAAATGCTCGACAGAGTGTTCTTTAAAATCGAGCTCATCTTCTGAAATTGCACTAAGCTTCATTTACCAAAACCCTAGTGCGGGAGATACTTCAAAAAATTGTTTATCTCTCAATGGAATGATAGCGTAGGGGCCCCACTAGTTGAAAATTAGTGTTCTTAATCCAATGCAACTGACGGTTCATGCATGTGAGTCCCGATTTGAGTTTTATCGCTAGTTGCAACTCGCCTCCTCAATCCATTTAGGGACATGTGGTCAATTTGGTCTGACGGCATAAAATCCAAACCGAGTAGCATAACAGACTTTCGTAATCCCACAAGTCTATTTGGATAAGGTCCATGTGACTACACTAGCTAAAATCACCGGACACAGTGTTCTTTAAAATCAACCTCCTCTTTAGAAATTGCACTATGCCTCATTGACCAGAATCCTAGTGTTGGAGATACTCCAACAAATTGTTTTCCAGTCAATGGAATGATAGCGTAGGAGCCTCAATAGCTAAACCCTGGTGCTCTAGATCTAATGCAACTGGCAATTCGTGCATTTGAGTCCTAGTTTGAGTTTTATCAATAGTTGCAACTCGCCTCCTCAAGCTATTCAAGGACATGTGACCAATTTGGTCTGAGGCTATAAAATCCAAATCGAGCAACATAATGTTGTTTTGTAAGATCCTACATGTATGTTTGGCCAAGTCTTATCCGAATAGAGTAGAAAAAACACTTGACAGAGTGTTCTTTAAAATTGAGCTCATCTTCAAAAATTGCACTATGCCTCATTGACCAAAACTCTAGTGCCAGAGATACTCCAACAAATGGTTTTTCGGTTGACAGAATGATAGCGTATGGGCCCCACTAGCTGAAACTCAGTGCTCTTAATTCAATGCAACTGACGGTTCATGCATCTGAGTCATGGTTTGAGTTTTATCACAATTTGCAACTCTCCTCCTCAAGCCATTTAGGGACATGTGGTCAATTTGGTCTGGGGCCATAAAATCCAAACTGAGTAGCATAACAGACTTCTTTAAGCTCCTGCAAGTCTATTTGGCCAAGGCCCACATGACTACACTACCAAAAACACCTGACACAGTGTTGTTTAAAATTGACCTCCTCTTCAGAAATTGCACTATGCCTCATTGACCAAAATCCTAGTGTCGGAGATACTCCAACAAATTGTTTTCCAGTCGATGGAATGATAGCGTAGGAGCCCCAATAGCTGAAAACTAGTGCTCTGGATCCAATGTAACTGGCGGTTCATGCATCCGAGTCCCTTTTTGAGTTTTATATATAGTTGCAACTCGCCTCATCAAGCCATTCAAGGACATGTGGGCAATTTGGTCCAAGGGCATAAAATCCAAACCGAGCAGCATAATGTTGTTCCATAATCTCCTGCATGTATGTTTGGCCAAGGCCCATGCGACTACACTAGAAAAAAATGCTCGACAAAGTGTTCTTGAAAATCGAGCTCATTCTTTGATTGGAATACAATCATTAGGTCCCCATGAAAACTTGATATTCTTCAACAAAACACAAGTCCTAGGCATAAAATCCAACTCAATCACCATGGTTGGTGTTCTGTCTACATGTGCATATTTATTATCTCTAGAAAAAGGTAACCATATCCATGGAATGAAAACATTGTTGGTTATTCCTAGACACACCACTCCCATTAAATCACAACATTATTCAATGAAATGTAGGTTATGATAGGAATAAAACCCAACTCAATCACCATGGTTAGTGTGATGCCCACATTTCTGGATTAATTAGCTCTGGAAAATGGTAATTAGATACATGGTTATCCAATAAAAATAGGATCTAAATCTAATGTTTTTTTTGGCAATGGTCTTATAGAAATGTAAAGCAATTATTGTTGGTTCGAATACATTAGCAAACCATTGTTTGGAATTAAATGTAGCAAGCACTTACTCAATGGTGACTTGGTCAGGTTCCTCAACTTGACAATGACATGAGCCTTGCTAAGAACCAAATAAAAGATTCAAACACCATAATCAAACATAATTCATGCAACATATTGCATCCATGGTTATTCCCTTTACATACAACAAAATAAATGTATGACTCTAGAATAGAGGAGAGTTAGGGTGACATCCAACTTCT
>JASDQU010739652.1:42186-53639 GCA_032191745.1 Picea mariana
TTTATTTTTAAATTTTGTTAAACATTTATTTCATTTGATTTATTTGCATTTTCTCTTCACATAATTGGGCATGGTTTCATCATATTGTTGAATAAGTCTTACTTGTTGAAGTGTCGATAGATAATGTGACATGCACTTTTATGTTAATTTTAGAAGAATCTTTGTCTAAGATGATGCATTTTTGTTTTTGAGATTTTAATGGACTTCATTCCTTGGGCAATGTTTAATCAACCATAAGCCTATTTGACTCAATAGTATTGAGTCTTGAAACAATGATTTATCTGTGGGATCTCATGTTTGGGTGATTAAATACTAAAATTTATGGTAGAGCATATTTTCAAACCTTAAGTCAAATAGAACTTCAGATCACTCTTTTGAGGTCAATTAAACTTTGATTACCTCACATTTCTTAGGGCTTTCTATATGAAATCTTGCATTCCAGTTGCTCCATATGTGCATGATGGATGGAATGTCCTTAGAAATTCAAACTCGTGTATCTGCAGTTAGGATTCACTATTTCTTCATTCTTGCAATAATTTCTCTTGGTGGTGGAAATCCTCTAATCCATAGTGCACATGTTGAGCATAATCCAACCAACCGTAATTGTTATAAAAAATCCAGCCTTTTGTAACCCTAATGAACTTCACTAGAAAGGATACCTCTGAGAACCTTTCTAAAGAAAAAGAAAATTTCATCATCTTCCACTAAGAACCTAAGATAACTTTTCCATATGTGAGTTATTACTACGACCTATTGGGTTTGAATCTTTTTCTTTTTATTGAGATCCCCACCCATTATCACATAGATATTTTGGGTAGCGAGATATATGTATTTAAATGGTATTTTTTGTAAATGTGTGCAAAAAATAGAGTTGAAAATGAAACATTGCAAATGGGGAAAGGGCCATGTAATGCAACTAGCTCTACCATGTCCCAATGGTCCAATACTCTTTATTTCAAAATGTGTGGAGGTTATCCTAGACAAATACTATCATGGAAATATAGCAATAGTTTCTCAGATTTTGAAACTTGGATTAAAATATACTTAGAATGCATTAACCCCCACCCTTTGGGTGAGGGAAGAAGCTTAATTGAATATTCACCTCCTTCCTTTTGGGATAACCCATTTTATCTCCTTATGCATTAGGCTATATATATCACCTAAGTAAGCTTCCTGGAACAAGTGTACCATCTGCATTGCCAATGTCCCTCGAATTATATAACTCCCACCATAGATAGAACGTAGATGCAACATCCCATGGTGAGGAACCCTAGTATCTTACTCGTTGACTCCTTCACTTACCAATTTACTAATCACTATGCAATGATAGATAGATAGTGCCTGAAATTGGATTGGGTATAACACAATATGAAGCAAATCATTTATATTATTAGAATTTCACTAATTCTCATGTACCTTTAGTCGCTTCATTCATGCATTAACTTAAGGAGGTATTTGACTTGCCAAGAAAATCAAAATTATCAATACCTTTCATGGGATAAAAGAAGGAAAGGTTAAGGTAACTAAACAATCTTAGCAAGCTCCAGATTCATATGCATGGCTTAGGTGGGTTGGAATGGTGCTCAAATTGAATCCACTATCTAGTAACAATCCCATGTCTAGTGTCAACCCTATCAAGCTCGGTAAGGTATAATTCAGAAGGAAGATATTTTAGATGCCCTTTTCCTTGAATCATGGTTAGGTTCCAAATAAAAAAGTGTAGAGGCACATTCACAACATCAAGAACATAAGAACATAGATGTATCTCACCTAGTCTAATATTACTAGATGCCAAACCATTTTTCAGTTGTGAGTTTTGAAGCCCTTCTGTTTCTGGAAAAGAGTCACACATAAAAAATATTTGAGATTTTACAAGGAAAGGACTTCAATCTCCTTTAGGGAAATTGTACTTATACCCCCAGCAAGAAAATCTTTACCTGCCTATTTTTGTTATATAAACAAAGAGTAATAAGAATAGTTACATTGTTGTTCTTGGTGGTTTGTAGATTTTGAAATTTTGACTGGATTATGTAGTATAAAAAAACATTGAAAAACGTTTCATAATAATCTAGTTCCTTACCATTGCCTTTAAGTGGTGGCATAGGATATTTTGATGAAAACTACTTTGCTCCCATTGATCTTCCTTCAAATAGTGTCTTCCCACTTATTGCTTGCATATCTCCAAAGAACAAGAAAAATGAACAAATGAACAAATTCCTCATAAACAAGATCTTTGTAAAAATTGTGGATTAAACTGAATTTCAGGGTTGTAGAATAGTAAAATAACAGTTGTGATTTTCAATGTAATTTTATCAACTGAAGACTTGACGTGGGACATGAGAAAAATAAAATAACATAATGACTCGACTACAGTTTTCCTCCTGTATTCAATAGACGATCACTAACATAGACCATGCAGGTCATTAAGAGTCGGAAATGGATCCCCTTAATCAACATTTTAATATTACTTCATAAATATGTTTATACAACTTTAGGGATTTCTTGGTGAATTCCCAACCGCTTCATTTCTGAATATTATTTTCCTCAACAAAAGTCCTTGAATAAAATATTTTAACAACAATTTAAATGGAACATTATCTCTCTTTTTTGGTGTAATTTTAACAACTAATTAAACCTCCATGTCATCATTACATCAGTAAAATTCATTAATTACAACAACAAAGGTCGCAAAAGTCAAACCGTTGAAGATAACATGCCTTTTAGAAAAAACGTAGCGTGTGAAGAAAAACTGCAGTGTGGGATTGCAGATCACTTTTGGAGTCCTTCCTGAACTCCAAATTTGTCTCATGATATCGAATTGGAAATATCTCTCTTTCTTCTACACAATGGACTGCTCAAGCACTGAAAATGATCAAGTATAGCCCCTCAAAAATCAATTCTCCTAAGACTACTCCAAAAGCACATCGTACTCTTGCAAGTGACTTTGGGAGGGGTTCGCTTGCTCCAAATTAGGATCTTGATTGCTCATTGGAAGGTTGTAGATGTCTATTTATCATTTGACTCATCAATAAAGTCATGTGGACACTCCATGATAGAGAACAATGCACTTTACCAAGACTACTCTAGAAGTGCAAAAACTCTCCCATAGCAATTATATTTTGGGCATTTCTCTCAAATCATAACACCTGTGTATAAACTGAAGGAGGTTTTTTTTCCTTGGTCTATTATTGACAAAACCTGTTTTATTTTTTCCCAATTCATATTCATTATTTCATAAACAAATTTTTATGTAAGATTGTCCCTATGTGTGGCAAATGATTTATCTCTTGAATGATCTCTTGAGAAATGGTGAAGACATGTTGTCATGTGCTGAAGTGGGATCATAAATTATTATATGACCTCCCTTTTCATAGGGATTCTTATTTCCTTCCATGATTATAAATTGGCAAGCAAACCCTAGTGGACAAGAAGAGAGAAAACAATTTTTTTTAGGGGGCGGGGGATAGGAATTTGGTAACTTTAGATGATAGAATGAGATGGTTAGGGAGTAGGGATGAGTGTAGGAATAATTTAGGAGGTGGGAAGGGATTTTAGGGACCTTATGGAAGTGGAGGGAGGTTTAAAGGATGAGGGAATAGGGATAGGGAATTTTTACACATGGCTATATTCTTGGCTTCCCAAAAACGTAGCGAGTGGAGGCAAAATGCGATTTTTGTTTGAAAATGTATGGCACTAAAACTATGACGAAATGGTTGATGATGAGTGAGAGATTATTTATCAATGAAATGAATGACATAAATGAACAATGATGGTCTTTTATATCTTGTGAATATTTCTTTTCATAGTAGTGCGGTGGCCCACACTACGCCTTTCTCACTTTTTCTTTGGAAACCATGTGAAGCATAATAAACTTGAGAAACAAGTGATGTAAAGATACATAGCACATGAATATCATTTATTTTACAACATTTCGAGGAGAGGTGCTGAGAGCATTTTTTCAACTTTGCATTTTCACTATGCGCCATGAGCAATCTGCTTTAGGGTCTTTTTGAAAATATTTTTGCAAGAAAAAAAAAAATTTCAACCGACAATTCATCATATAGATATCAATGAGAATCCTGATTACCCTATAAAATTATAGGGTCCTAACACCCTGGAAAATACATATAGATACTCCTTTAGAAGTTTTAATATCCTCATGGTTTTCTTCTTAGTCTAATAGTCACCAATACGAGCCATTTTTGGTCAACCATCATTTGATATGTCAACTTCTTTGAAGTTTATTTCTACATCCATCCATTTTGGTGGCTTAGATTCATCTAATTTACAATGTGCTTGATGGAATTTGTTGTAAGCAGGTGGGAATTTGACTTGGTCTGAGGATTCATGGTTATCATGCTTTAACAACTTCAATACATATTTTACTTGTTTGGATATCTCTCGATGGTCCTTTCTCCATCTCAATCTTTTTCTAAGAAAACTTTCATTTTCCATGTCAATTCGACATGCAGTATGAATCCTTTAATTATGGTATGCTATGAAATAACAAGTCCAGTTCGACCCTATGTCAACCTGTGCTTTCCCTTTTTGTCTATTTTATTTTGTTGTCTTGTTGTTTAATGCAATCTCTTATTTCTTTGATTGTGTCAGTCAAGTTGGTTTCTGCAGGGTTAAAAGAAAAATATTTGATGAAATTTTCTCTGAGGTCCTTTTAGGTGAAGGTTTCTCTATGTGCTTACTCTATTTTATACCATTTATAAGGGAGATCATCCAATGTATTAGAAAACAAGTGAGGCCAAACCTTTTTTCCTTGTACCAATTTTTTCTCCATTCTCTCTCAAAGTCTTTGACATGGGTGAGAGGATCAAATCCTAGTTTAAAGTTTGGAATATTTGTTGTGGTGATAGATTATTCCCCCTGAAATGTTTGGTGAAGTATTTAGTTGCGACAATCCATGTCTATAGTGGGGATGCATGTGTATCCCACCATCTCATATCTTATCTTGCGAATGAATACACCAAGCTCTATAATTGACCATGCTCTCCCACTATCGTAGATACCTCATCGACATGCATCGATGGGGATTCTCTTTCCTTGAATCATAATGGTTTGGTTGAGGTTGACTTAAATTTGGTGGGTATTAGAGTCAAATTATGTTTATTGTTTTTCTCATATATAGAAGGTACCCCATGAACTAAGAAGTGTGATTGAAACTTATCTCGAGGGATGGCTTTGATTGACCAACATTATTTAGCTTTTGATTCCTATTTTTCTATCTACCACTTTTATATTTTAGTGTCTTAGTTTTGGTGTATGGCTCAATATAATTGGCCTCTTGGTCCTCTACCCAAGGTTTTGTCGACGCAATTTCCGAAGATACTCCAACAAATGGATTTTAGGTTGACAAAATGATAGCTTAGGGGCCCCAATGTAACTAATGGTTCGTGCATCTGAGTCATGGTTTGGGTTTTATCACAAGTTGCAACTCTCATCCTCAATCCATTTAGGGATATTTGGCCAATTTTGTCCAGGGGCATAAAATCCAAACCGAGTAGCATAAAAGACTTATGTAATCTATCACAAGTCTATTTCACCAAGGCCCACATGACTACACTAGCCAAAAAGACCTGACAGAGTGTTCTTTAAAATTGACCTCCTCTTTAGAAATTGCACTATGCCTCATTGACCAGAATCCTAGTGTTGGAGATACTCCAAACAATTTTTTTTCGGTCGATGGAATGATAACGTAGGAGCCCCATTAGCTGAAACCTGGTGCTCCAGATCCAATGCAACTGATGGTTCATGCATCCGAGTTTCGATTTGATTTTTATCTATAGTTACAACTCGCCTCCTCAAGCCATTCAAGGACATGTGGCCAATTTGGTCTAAGGGCATAAATTCCAAACCGAGTAGCATAATGTTGTTTCATAAGCTCTCGCATGTATGTTTGGCCAAGGCCCATGTGACTACACTAGAAAAAAATGCTCGACATAGTGTTCTTGAAAATCGAGCTCATCTTTAGAAATTTCATTATGCCTCATTGACCAAAACTCTAGTGATGGAGATACTCCAACAAATGGATTTTCGGTCAACAGAATGATAGCTTAAGGGCCCCAATAGCTGAAACCCAGTTCTATTAATCCAATGTAGCTGATGGTTTGTGCATCTAAGTCCTGGTTTGAGTTTTATCGCGAGTTTCAACTTGCCTCCTCAAGCCATTTAGGGACATGTGGTTAATTTGGTCTGGGGGCACAAAATCCAAACCGAGTAGCATAACAGACTTTCGTAAGCTCCCACAAATCTATTTGGCCAAGGTCCACATGACTACACTAGCCAAAAGTACCGGAAACAATTTTCTTGAAACTCGACCTCCTCTTCAAAAATTGCACTATGCCTCATTGACCAAAATCCTAGTGTTGGAGATACTCCAAACAATTGTTTTCAAATTGATGGAATGATAGCGTAGGAGCCCTAATAGCTGAAACCTAGTGCTTTTGATCCAATGCAATTGATGGTTCATGCATCTGAGTCCTGGTGTGAGTTTTATCAATAGTTGCAACTCGCCTCCTCAAGCCATTCAAAGACATCTAGCCAATTTGGTCCGAGGGCATAAAATCCAGACCGAGCAGCATAATGTTGTTATGTAAGCTCTCGCATGTATGTTTGGCTAAGTCCCATGCAACTACACTAGAAAAGAATGCTTGACATAGTGTTCTTGAAAATCGAGCTCATCTTCAGAAATTGCACTATGCCTCATTGACCAAAACCGTAGTGATAGAGATACTCCAACAAATGGATTTTCGGTTAATGGAATGATAGATTAGGGGCCCCACTAGTTGAAACCCAGTGCTATTAATCCAATGCAACTGAAAATTTGTGCATCTGAGTCTCGGTTTGAGTTTTATCGTGAGTTGCAACTCGCCTCCTTAAGCCATTTAAGGACATGTGGTCAATTTGGCCTGGGGGCATAAAATCCAGACTAAGTAGCATAATAGACTTTCATAAGCTCCCGCAAGTATATTTGGACAAGGCCCATGTGACTACACTAGCCAAAAATAACCGACATGGTGTTCTTTAAAATCAACCTCCTCTTCAGAAATTGCACTATGCCTCATTGACCAAAATCCTAGTCTTGGAGATACTCCAACAAATTATTTTTCGATCAATGAAATGATAGCGTAGGAGTCCCAATAGCTGAAACCTAGTGCTCTGGATCCAATAAAACTGACAGTTTGTGCATCTGAGTCTCATCTTGAGTTTGATCGATAGTTGCAACTCGCCTCCTCAAGTCATTCAAGGACATGTGGTCAATTTGGTCYGAGTGCATAAAATCCAAACCGAGCAGCATAATGTTGTTTCGTAAGCTCCTGCATGTATGTTTCACCAAGGACCATGTGACTACACTAGAAAATAATGCTCTACATAGTGTTCTTGAAAATCAAGCTCATTTTCAGAAATTKCACTATGCCTCATTGACCAAAACCCTAGTGACGTAGATACTCCAACAAATGTCTTTTCGRTCAAAGAAATGATAGCTTAGGGGACCCACTAGCTGAAACCTATTGCTCTTAATCTAATGCAACTAATGGTTCATGCATCTGAGTCCCAATTTTAGTTTTATCACGAGTTGCAACTCAACTCCTCAAGCCATTTAGGGACATGTGGTCAATTTGGTCCAAGGGCATAAAATCCAAACCGAGTAGCATAAAAGTCTTATGTAAGATCTCACAAGTCTATTTGCCCAAGGCCCACATGTCTACACTAGCCAAAAATACCCGACATAATTTTCTTTAAAATCAACCTCCTCTTTAGAAATTGCACTATGCCTCATTGACCAGAATCCTAGTGTTGGAGATACTCCAACAAATTGTTTTTCGGTCGATGGAATGATAGTGTAGGAGCTCCAATAGCTAAAACATTGTGCTCTAGATCCAATGCAATTGACGATTCATGCATTTGAGTCTCTGTTTGAGTTGTATTGATAGTTGCAACTCACCTCCTCAAGTCATTCAAGCACATGTGGCCAATTTGGTCTGAGGGCATAAAATCCAAACCGAGCAACATAATGTTTTTTCATAAGCTCCTACATGTATGTTTGGCCAAGGCCCATGTGACTACACTAGATAAAAATGCTCGACATAGTGTTCTTGAAAATCGAGCTCATCTTCAGAAATTGCATTATGCCTCATTGAACAAAACCCTAGTGACGGAGATACTCCAACAAATTGATTTTCGGTCGACATAATGATAGCTTAGGGGCCCCACTAGCTGAAACCTGATACTCTTAATCCAATGCAACTAATGGTTCGTGAATCTAATTCTTGGTTTGAGTTTTATCGTGAGTTGCAACTCGCCTCCTCAAGCCATTTAGGGACATGTGGTCAATTTGGTCTGGGGGCATAAAATTCAAAACGAGTAGCATAATAGAATTTTGTAAGCTCATGCAAGTCTATTTGGCCAAGGCCCACGTGATTACACTAGCCATAAACACCCAACACAATGTTCTTTAAAATCAACCTCCTCTTCAGAAATTGCACTATGTCTCATTGACCAAAACTCTAGTGACGAAGATACTCCAAGAAATGCCTTTTCGATTGACAAAATGATAGCTTAGGTGCCCCACTAGTTGAAATTGAGTGCTCTTAATCCAATGCAACTGATGCTTCATGCATCTGAGTCTCGGTTTGAGTTTTATCGTGAGTTGCAAATTGCCTCCTCAAGCCATTTAGGGACATGTGGTAAATTTGGTCTGGGGGCATAAAATCTAAAATTAGTAGCATAAAAGACTTTCATAAGCTCCCACAAGTCTATTTGGCCAAGGCCCATGTGGCTAAACTAGCCATAAACGCCCAACACAATGTTCTTTAAAATCGACCTCCTCTTCAGAAATTGCATTATGCCTCATTGACCAAAATCCAAGTGTTGGAGATACTCCAACAAATTGTTTTCCGGTTGATGGAATGATAGCGTAGGAGCCCCAATATCTGAAACCTGGTTGTCCAGATCCAATGCAACTGACGTTTCATGCATCTGAGTCTCGGTTTGTGTTTTATCGATAGTTGCAACTCGCCTCCTCAAGCCATTCAAGGACACGTGGCCAATTTGGTCCAAGGGCATAAAATCCAAACTGAACAT
Source organism: Picea mariana (assembly GCA_032191745.1). Lineage (NCBI taxonomy): Eukaryota > Viridiplantae > Streptophyta > Pinopsida > Pinales > Pinaceae > Picea > Picea mariana. The sequence continues at coordinate 51,283 of JASDQU010739652.1, forward strand.
CATAATTTTGTTCCGTAAGCACCCACAGATATGTTTGGCCAAGGCCCATGTGACTACACCAGAAAAAAATGCTCGACATAATTTTCTTGAAAATCTTGCTCCTTATTTTATTGGAATGCAATCATTAGGTTCACATGAAGCCTTTATATTCTTCAACAAAACACAAGTCCTAGGCATAAAATTCAACTTAATCACCATGGTTGGTGTTATGTCTACATGTGCATATTTATTAGCTATGGAAAAAGGTAAGCATATCCATGTAATGAAAACATTGTTGGTTATTCCTAAACTCACCATTCCCATGAAATCACAACATTCTTCAATGAAATGTGGGTTATGCTAGGAATACAAACCAACTCAATCACTGTGGTTAGTGTGATGCCCACATTTTTGGATTAATTTTCTCTGGAAAATGGTAATTAAATACATGGTTATCCAATAAAAATAGGATTTGAATTTAATGTTGTTTTCGACAATGGTCTTATAGAAATGTAAATAAATTATTGTTGGTTCAGATACATTAGTAAACCATTGTTTGGAATTAAATGTAGCAAGAACTTACTCCATGGTGACTTGGTGAGGTTCCTCAACTTGTCAAGGACATGAGCCTTGCTAAGAACTAAATAAAAGATTCCAACACCATAATTGAACATAGTGTGTGCAACACATTGCATCCATGGTTACTCCCTTTATATATAGCAAAATAAATGTATGACTCTAGAATAGAGGAGAGTCAAGGTGACATCCAACTTCTAATTGTCAAGAAAAATGATCATTTAGAGAAAACATGGATAATAATTAATGCATAATGTTATGAATTCTATCAAAGGTTATCCTTTTTGTAAGTGAATAATGTTATGAATGTTATCAATGAAGATCCTTTAGAGCCATGGTAGTTATGAATGTTATCAATGAAGATCTGATGATGAACCGGTATTTTACTTATTTATATCATATTGAAATATTTATTTTCTCATGTGTGACTAAATGTTGGCACGTACTTGAAACTTGTCCCTCTTCCTATGCTACTCATGTTTGGCCTTGTATTTTGTTATACTCTTCAATAACATATCTTTCATGATCGTACATATGGATGAATTTGTTGGAATTGGTGGCCTAGAAGGCAAATATATGTCACTGTATTTGTTACTCCCTTCTTGTGTTTGATCACTAGATGAAAGTTTTGTAGGAAACCCCTTCCAACAATAGTGTCTTGTTTCGTTGGGGCATGCTTTGTTCCTACAAACATTGTATAGGTTGACAATTGATATGAATTATTATTTCATTGCCCATGATATCATGCTTCCATTTCTTAACCACTTGTGCCAATTCCCAAATCCCTTTGTCATAAGTGCAATAATTCAAAGTGGAAGCTTAGACCTTTTTTTGATTGATAACATATTGATTTTTCTCTTTTCAACATGGTTCCCATTGTGGAGGGTGATGCATCAACTTAACTCAAATGGTTGTCTCAAGTTTTGAAGTGGAAATATTGGTGCATTGTCGATTTTATGCTTCAACTTATCAAAAGAATATTATTGTGCTTATTCCCAAGGGAAAACATGTATTTTTTAGGTCAATGCATGGAGTGGGGTTTCTATTTTGGAAAAATAAGCAACGAACTTCCTCATTTACTGGGTTTCCCCAAAAAAGATTCCTACCTCATGCACATTCCTTTGTGTAGGCCATATATTATTGTGTCTACTTTGCTCTGATTAATATTGAGTTCACACCCTCCCACTTGTAACATACCCATCCACCCATAGGCCGGGGCATGCTACCTTCAAGCCCGCCCTGGGACTTCTTTCTCTTACCGATACTTTTTTTTTAATTTAAGGATGCATAAAAGAAAAGAATTTAATGACATGCACAACAATATCCAACATGCATGCATAGTCTAAACATTCAATTAAGAGATAATTAAATATACAAAGTAGAAATACATTCATATACATGTAAATGATACCATAACTGAGAGCACTTATCTTTATGAAAGATGACACCAACTGGCTTCAGACCAAGGACATTCCACCCAACCGTAAACACCACTGCTCTAAATCTCAACAATAGTGTCACCCCTGAGCCAAGGCTATGAATCCACAAGGACAATTCCAGAGTGTACTTGGATTCCCAAACCAGTTATCACCCAACCTCTTACAATATCCCTAGCTCTCACAACAATCCAGGTACCCAACTTTCTGCTACCTAGCTTGCACCACCTAAGAGAATGGACTTCCACCCTTCTCTGCCACACAGTCCCTTAGGAAGTCCTTCTCCTTATTCAGGCTCTAGTGCAACTGGTCCAGAATATCAATGTTGGAACTTTCAGGACTCACAGTTGTGAGCAATGTTGGACA
>JASDQU010739652.1:69360-84459 GCA_032191745.1 Picea mariana
TCTAGCATTGATATTCTGGACCAGTTGTGTTGGAGCCTGAATAAGGAGAAGGACTGCCCGAGGGACTGTGTGTCAGAGAAGGGTAGAGGTCCATTCTCTTAGGTGGTGCAAGCTGGGTATCAGAGAGCTGGGTACTTGGATTTTTGTGAGAGCTGGGAATCCTGTGAGAGCTTGCATGCTGACTTGTTTGGGAGGCCAAGTACACTCTGGAACCGTACTTGTGGATTCATAGACCTTTCTCGGGGGTGACACTGTTGTTGAGATTTGGAGCAGTGATGTCTACGGTTGGGTGGAACGTCCTTGGTCTGCAACCAGTTGGTGTCATCTTTCATAAAGATAAGTTCTCTCTGTTATGGTATCATTTACATGTATATGAATGTATTTCCACTATGTATATTTAATTATCGCTTAATTGAATCTTTAGACTATGCATGCTTGTTGGATATTGTTGTGCATGTCGTTAAAGTGATTTATTTTATGTATCCTTAAATTAAAAAAAGGTATATGTAAGAGAAATAAGTCCCAGGGAGTGTTTGAAGGTAGCATGCCCCGGCCTATGGGTGGTTGGGTATATTACACCACTACATAATCCAAATAGATTGAGGCCTTAGAAAAATTCATATTTATTCTAATTCATCAAAAGTTGATTTTGTTTTAGAGTTTGAAGCACTTTCTACAAATGCAACAATTTCTCATCCCAAGAGTTTCACTAAACACAAGATTGTCATCCAAGTATACTATGGAAACACAATCAATGAAAGTACAAAAGACATTATTCATTGTGCACATTAAAGTAGCCAGTGCATTGCACAACATGAATTATAACACCAACCATTCATAGAGTCTGATGCCCAATAAGGACCAAATTCTTCTTCACGCAAAAAGATCACGAAGTATCCTTTTCTTAAAAAATTTAACTATGTAAGGTTCCAAATCAATCCTCAAAATCTCAGTTTCTAATCCTCCTCAAGTTTCAAAATTATAATAATAAAACTTAGACTCAATTCAATATAATATGGAATTAGCTCTTGGGCTACTTCCCAAACCATATAACCATGGGATACTTGACAAACCATATAACCATGGACTAATTCAATAAGGAAAATTGATTGTCTTCATTTCGAGAACTCCCATACTCCTCTATATTTGCACAAGCAAATATATCTCTAAGAACAATTTGTCTCTCACCCTGAAAAACACATTCAACAGTTAATAAAAATTCATAAAACATATTATATTTCTCATCCTTTTATCGTTAACTCTGCTCAAAGTTTTCTTTGATTTTTCATCCTTTTGATGTGCATATGAAATGTCAATCTTGGCATATCCTCCTTCATGATGTCTTGTCTTGGAAAAGTCTTCTTTGTCTTCACATTGTTCTGAATGTTGTCTAATTTCTAAATTATGTTCTTTGTTCTTCTCTTTGGCCTTCCTTCCTTGCATATTTTTTTTCATTCTTCCCCTTTTTTTCTTACAAATCTGTAAGCCACTCAGTTGTTTTTTCCATTCCTCATGCTTTTCAATAAAAATCTGCCAACTTCTCATTTTAGAAGATAAATTTCTTTGTTTCTATACAGGAAACAAAATCGCCATATATAACAGAGTTTCCATTCAACTATAAAGTCCCTTTTACAACAATAAAAATTACGATTACTACCATGAATATCACATTACATTGAACCCCTTTTCTACTTACTACAAATGCATATAAGCTCACTAAAGCATATTTTCCTTCATCCTCTTATATTGCCTGTCTCTTTTCAGTTTGTTGATCACATCTACCATTTCTCTTTTTGCAATTTGTACAAATAAACTTATCTTCAATTTTATGTTGTACATCAACCTCTACCAACTTATCCTTAGGTTCTTGACTGTCCTCTTTTCCTTTACACTTCATAGTCTTTACTGGACTAGTTGTACCTCCTTGGATTGAATTATCCTTATGAATCTTTGTTCTACCATATTCCATAATGCAACCTTTACTAAGTGTCCTTTCCATTAGTTCTCCTTTATGTCCTTTCAAGTCAATTTCCTTCCCATTAACTATCAATACAGGTTCATAATCATTGAATAACATTTGAAGAGATAATCCCATTACCTCAAGTGTTTTCATTGTATATATACCCTTGTTTGATCTTGACATAAGGCTATATTCATGCCTCTTTTTTATTCCTTCTTTTGCAATCTGCAATTTCCTTTTGTCTTTAGGCTGTCTGTCGTCTTTTTGCCAATTCCTTCTGGCTTTATCATATTCAACTTCCATAGTAGTCTTCAATAATTGTCCATATAGAGTGTCTTTGAACACATGTTCAATTAAGAACTGTTCTATTACATACATCTCTTCTAACAACTTGCATATGGACTAGGGTTTCATGTGGAGTTCTCACCTTCTTGCTACATGGATTTCAAGCATACTTATTGAGATTGTGATGGATCACCCTAGGGTTTCATGGTTGATTTGGCATGGTTTTGGCACTTATTGTCATTTATTCATGATCTATGAGGAGTTCTACACAAGATTTGAAAATCTACTCAATCAAATTCCCGAGGACATTAGCTTAAAGGATGGTGTCATCGTCCTTCTTCAATACACAAAAGCCTTTGAGGGGAAACTTGGATTTATGTTAAGGGACAAGTCCCCAAAGATCCTTGTAGAGACACAAGAGCATGCTTCTAAGATTTAAGAGAATCTTCTAGCTTCTCAAAACCTTACATAATGTTGAACCTGCTCAAAATTCTATGACACTTTTGGCCCAAAGACTTGAGAAAATAGTAACTGACTTCTCATAGAATCAAAATCTCACAAAGATATTTTATCCCATAAATCAAATCTTTGTTTTGAATATAATTTCAAAGGAAATTGATCAGGATTGTCATATATATATGCATGTGACAACGACCATTTAGATGCTTAGAGGGTTGACCTAAAGAAGGGGAAAGAAACATACAATTTCATTGTTGGGCTGACCTTTAATGATTACCTAAGTTTGGTTCAAATTGAATTTCTAATTTTTAATTGGAAGATAAATTTAGGGCCAACCCATTGAGCAAGGTTATGTGCTTGTGTTGAATCTATTACACCCATGTGTAAATGGATAATGGTTCTGTGTTTTATTAACTAGTAAAGAAGGTAATTCCTTGGACGGTTTTGTGGGCTCTTGATTGTGATACGATGCTATCTCATTTTGAAGCCCACATTCCCACATGTGAAGGAAGATATTGGGTATTTTTTACACGCTTGGTGAAGGAAACCCTAGCCCACTTGAAGAAAAGTTGAAGATTGTATAGCTGATTTTGAGCAGAAAAGAGAGCATTGAAGGGCCTTTTGAGGCTAGATGTTGCACCAAAGCCCCTGTTTTCCCCTCATTTGAGAAAATGTTGTTGAAGCATATTTTTTTTATACTTAGGTGCATTTTTTGGAGATTTATCTAGTGGATGTTTTCTCTTTGTTTTTGGTGAATTTTTCATGAAAATGGGTTTTCTTAATGCTTTGTGCCTTATCTTAAGCGTTTTCATTATGTTGCATGTGATGTTTCTTGGGATATCTTGATGAATGCTCTATTAGAGTAATAGTTGCATGTTAAATTTGTCTCCTTGAAAAATCTTGAAACCCTAAGGAAGGATTGAGAGTGATCAACCCCTTCCATTGTTTTATCCATCTTAACTCATTGAAGCATTCAAGGTTTTCCTTAATGGATAGGAGTGGTTATCCCTTTAAGGATTTTCTTGGCTAGGTTTTAGTTCTAGGGGTTATAAGTGGTTATCCCCCTAGGGTTTAAAACATATTTGTCTTGATCTTGTGCTATTAGCTCTTGAAGGGATAAGACGACACCTAGTGTTTATGAGGGGATTAACTCTAGGGTTTTCTCTCCTAGGAGGTTGACCTAGGATTATGAGATGATAATCCTATGATAGACTTTCAAGTATTATTTTTCCCTCAGTCTCCATTGAAGCACTACATCAAATCCATATGCCCAATGAAAATACATTGATCTTGAGACCTCCAAGTACTTTTTTTAATAGTCTAAAGATACCCAAACACATTTTTCTTGGACTTCACTCCCCACATTGAGATTCCTTTCCCTAAGTCCTCACAATATTAATTGAGGGAAAACCCCTTCAGTCGGAGGAAAGTTGGCTTGAAGTGAAAGAGGGTTGGTGAGGTGACAGGGGCCTTTCCTCTAAGTTACGCATGATTTCACTTGATCTTTTAGACTTTAGCTCAACAATTGTGATTTCATGTCATAACACACCCGAGACATATCCTAGTGATCCTAAACCTCATTGGACAAGACCCCCTTTACAATTGGAAGTTATTCCTCCTCCTCAACCAAACTTTCCTAAGACCAATGATATAGATTTAAATATTGATATGGATAGTATCTTAACAAAGGTTAATCTAATTGTCCCTCTCAGTATTGATATTGTATTTTTTTTTTAAATAGCTACAACAAAGTTGCTATTGCGACGTCTTGGAGTGTCGCTCCCATAGAAACCACGTCGGAGCTGATACCTCTTCATGTCTCTCTTCTCATGCCCAAGATTTCTCTCTTGCCACCTCCAAGACGTCACTCTTTGGACCTCCAAGATGTCGCTCTTGCCACCTCCAAGAGTGTCGCTCCCATAGAAACCACATCAGATTTGATACCTCTTAATGTCTCTCTTTCCACCTCCAATACGTTTCTCTTTCGACCTCTAAGACGTCGCTCTTACCACCTTCAAGAGATCTCTCTTGCCACTTCCAAGACGTCACTCTTTCCACCTCTAAGATATCTCTCTTTCCACATCCAAGACGTCTCTCTTGCCACCTCCAAGATGTATCTATTTCCACCTCCAAGACATCACTCTTGCCACCTCCAAGACGTCATTCTTGCCACCTCCAATATGTCACTCTTTCCACCCCCAAGATGTCGGTCTTATGACGACCATATGGGGTTTGGACAGTCAAATTTGAGATGACACGTGTCCGCATGAAATGTCGCAATAAAGATGATATCTATTTCGTCGGAAAAGATATGTCCTGTGAAATGACGTTTGAGGGGGTCCGTTGTTTTTCATTCTCCCAACAATATAAAGTGGCAATTGCATCGAACACATTGTCGAAATTTGACCCAAATGTACTAGTGGTAGAAGAGATACTAGAACTACCTCCAAGGAGAGAAATATATTTCTATATTCATATACTACCTGGATCTTCCCTAGTATCAAATGCACCTTACAGAATTAGTGTTCCTGATCTAACACAATTGAAAATCTAATTATAGGAACAGTTGGATAAAGAATACATCAGACTAAGTGTTTCACCATGGGGAGCACCTTTTTTATTTGTTAAAAATAAAGATGGAACAATAATATTATGAATTGATTATCACCAATTGAATAAAATGACGATTAAAAACAAATACCCTTTACCTAGGACCAATGATCTCTTTGACCAAGTTGGAGGAGAAAAAATATTCTCTAAACTAGACTTGAGATCTGGTTATCATCAAATCAGGATAAAGGACAAAGACATAAACAAAACAACATTTAGAACACGTTGTGGACATTATCAATTTGTAGTGATTCCGTTTAGACTTACTAACGGACCATAAACTTTTATGTTCTTAATGAAAATTATAATCATCTAGTATTTGGATAAATTTGTACTGATCTTTATTGATTATATACTAATATATTAAAAAATTGAATAAGAACATGAAATACATTTGAAAATAGTATTACAAACTATAAGAGAGCATAAATGATATGCCAAGTTCGATCAATGCAACTTTTACAAGAGGAAGATACAATATTTAGGACATATAATATCAGAAGACGATATTGCAGTAGACCCTGCAAAAATTAGAACCATTATGGAATGACCTATTCCTAAAGACATAGAATAGATAAGATAATTCATGGGGATTATCGGTTATTACTAAAGGTTTATCGAAGGGTCTTCCAAAATCTCCTATCCTATTACATCACTGCAGAAAAAGGACACGAAATTTAATTGGTCTAAAAAATTCCAAGATAGTTTCGATAAATTGAAAGGTTTATTAACTACAATGCCAATACTTAAGGTGGAATACCAATATAAAGACTTTTTAGTTTGTGTGGATGCAAGTAAAGAAGAATTAGGAGGAGTACTAATCCAGGATGGACACGTCATTTGTTATGAATCATGAAAATTAAAGGAACATGAAAGAAACTATGTAACTCGCGATGTAGAGTTAGGGGTTGTAATTCATGCATTGAAACTGTGGTGGTATTATTTAATGGGAAGGAAATTTCTATTACTAACAAATAATAGTGGTGTAAAACACTTGTTCATACAACAAGATCTCAATGCAATACTGGTGAGTTGGTTATCGTTTCTAAGCGAGTTTGATTTTGAATTATGACACATCAAAGGAAAATAAAATAAGGTTGCATATGCACTAAGTCGGAGAACTAATGAGTTATATGAAATAATTATCAGCAAAGAAGAAAATTATATTGAGGACATGATTGAATATACAAGTATCAATGATATAAAATAAATCAAAACAACAGATCAATTGCATAACAAATGAGGGAAATTTGCACAATACAGATCTCAGTATAGATAAAAACGGACTGTTAAGTTTCAAAAATAGGTTGTATGTACCTAATTCAGCTGAATTGAAGATTGTGATTCTTAATGGGCTGCTTAAAAAGCCATATTTTGGTCATCTAGGATACAGAAAATGATAACAGCCTTATGAAAACAGTTTTATTGGACTAATATGAAATATGAAACAATTGAATACTTGTCTAAATGTTTAGATTGTCAACACGTAAAGGTTGAGAATCAACATCCGGCAGGTTTGTTACAACCTCTGACTATACCAAAATGGAAATGTGAAATTATTTCAATGGAATTCATTATAGGTTTTCCTAAGACTCAAAGACAAAATGATTCAATTATGGTAGTGATTGATAAGACAAGTAAGTCTACACATTTTATACCTGTGAAATCTACTTACAAAGTGATTAATATCGTTGAAATTTTTATGAAATAAATATTTAGACTACATGGAATTCCTAAGATGGTGGTTTCATATAGAGATGTTAAATTTACATCCAATTTTTGGAAGGAATTGTTTGCAGGTTTGGGTACTAATCTGAATTTCAACACAAGTTACCATCCACAGACGAATGGGAAAACATAATGTACGAATCAAATTATCGAAGACATGTTATGAATATATGTAAGAACAAAACCAACTAAGTGGGAAAAATATCTACATTTACTTGTATTCTCATACAATAATGGTTATCAAGCATCAACTAAGATGAGTCCCATAGAAGTTTTATATGGAAGGAAATGTACAACCTCGATTAGTTGGGATAATTCGATTGACAGAATTATGGTTGGACTAGAAATATTCCAAGAAATGGAAAATATGGTCAAAAGGATACAACAAAATTTAAAAGAGGAACAAGATCGATAGAATAGTTATGCAGATCTGAAAAGTAGACATCAATAACTCAAAATTTGAGAGTATGAATATCTCAAAGTCAAAGGAAGGAGTAGCTACCTAAAACTAGGAAGTTTTTCCAAGTTGGCTCCAAGATTTTGTGGTCCATTCGAAGTCTTAACATGAATCGGACCAGTGGCATATCAACTAGCACTACCTGGAAATTTAAAAGTTCATAATGTTTTTCATGTTTCATTATGAAAAATATATATTGATGATCCTACTCACATCATTAATTGGAACATGGTGGAGGTGGAACCAGAAGGAGAGTTCCAAGTGAAACCTTTATGCATTCGGGACAGGAAAGAAACAATAGTTTAGAATAGAGCCATCACCAAGGTAAAAGTGCAATGGAAGTACTTTAGTCCTGAGGAGGATACCTGAGGATTGGAAGAAGAAATTTTTAAATCTTATCCAACTTTGTTCCAAGAGATGATTTGAACACTAACGACAGTTTTATACTTAAGGGGGAGAGGATGTGACATCCTCAAATATTCAAAACAAATTATTTTAAAGTTGTTGTTTTAAAAAATAAATTTCCATTTATGGAAATTCGAATTTTAATTTGTGGAAGCATGTAATTATTATTTTTATGACTATTGCACAAGAGTTTGACTTGCCAAATTTCCTCTTTTGATGGACACATGTATGAGACAAATATTTTAATAAATTAAATGTTGGAAAACAGATGGAACAACCAGGTTAAAATATTTGACTATGACTCCATGAGTGGGGAACATGTTTGAGTTAGCTCAGAGCTATTTTTTCAAGTGTCAGAAGTTGAGTTCTATCACTGGCAGCCCATAAAAATCAAGGATTGGTAAATCTATGAATTTCCCAAGCAGGGAAAGGAATGGAGATTCCTAGGCAATGGGAAACAAAATGATATATACAACATATGTGGGAGGCAGGATGTTGCTTAGTATGTTGGGGGGGAATGACTGTTTGTTGTTATGAGCACATATGGTGTTAGGAAAATGATTTCTGAATTGTTTAGAGAGACAATGGCTAAGGAGTGATGATCAACTTTCCCTTATGCAGTCACAGCCAGCCTAGGGTGTGATCAAGCCAAGTAATTGTGGTTGTTTTGGATCTATAGTTCGGTGGAACGTGGTTGTTCCATTTTTTTTCCTAGCATACTTGGTTAAGATATGTATTTCTAAATTTTTACCTTTCATGCTATCGAATTTCGGAATGGATGATATATGAAAGAAATAATCTACATAGCTATGTCTTATTCTATTGTATTGGATTTATTTTATTAAATTATGGAGCTACATATTTGAGACATCTTGTTGTATGTTGGATATATATATATATATATATATATATATATATATATATATTAGTTTTTTTTATGTAGCTATAGCATTATAGATAGCTACAAAATTTGGATCCATGCGGATACAAAATTGTATGAATGTACAGAATCAATTTTATACAGACACAAGTATTTTGTCTAAGTTAAATGAATTACCTTCATTACACTGAGTATAAAATTATTCATTTTAATCATGAGCAATAAAATTTGAATGCATCTTGTATAGTTATGTATAGTAGCATAGTTCCTCAATATTTAGAGTTATGGAATATCTAGATAAAGAGGGCTACATAACCTAGAGAATGGTGATTATAAATATATTTTTTTAATTTTCCTTTTATGCTACATAAATAAATAAAAGAAAAAAGAAATAAAATACATATGTGTAAACTTCCTTTCTTGATAGTAAGCTACATATTACTATAAGAATGAAATTATCTATGGTTTACAACACAAATATTATCAGATATGTATTTTCTATTGTTTTTTTATCAATACATGTATACTAGAAAGCATGAGTGAATTCATTACATACAAAAATAAATTCATTTTACCTATAATATTGATTATTTTCCAGCTTATCGAATATATACTTCTCTTCAAAATAATGTATGAATTGATGTGTTGATTAAAGAGAATATTCTTCATCAGAGTGTCAACTACCACGAAAATCGAGTCGTTTCTCCTTTTCATTAGTGGAAAACCAAAAATAAATTACATCGAAATGACCTCCCATTTCGATTCTGGAATAAGGTGTGGTTGTAATAATCCTGTCGGATGTCTATGTTCAGCTTTCACTAGTTGAAATTCTATACATCTCACCACGTAACTAACAATGTATGCTTTCATTCCCTTCCAGAATAATAAAGGATTAAGGTATGCCTTCATCTTAGTGACTCATGAATGACCCATGTACGCTACTCAATGCACTTCACTTAAGATCAATCTTCTTAATTCTTCATTAGGAAGTACATAAATTATGTTGTTATACCTCAACAATGTGTCATTTTCGAATGTATAACCTTCAAACTTCAGTACTATCATGGTATCTTGTCCAATATTATCCTTAACTTCCTTGTACCAGTCATCTTCTATGTGTAACGCTAGAATATTTTCTCAAAGATTTGTCTTAAGAGGTATTACCGAGAAATATGTGTGGTCTACAACTCAACACATCTGCAACTTTGTTCACCATTCCCTTAAGGTAAGTAATATCAAACTATATTCTCTAAGTAATTTTGACCAACACCTTTGTCACGCGTCCAAGTGACTATGTGTAAATATACGCTGCAATCCATAGTGATTTGTCTTTAATTCAAAATTTTGCCCAATCATATAGTGTCTCCACACTGTCAAGGCATATATATTTTCCAATAACTCCAAATCATGCGTTGTGTAGTTCTTCTCATGCTTTCTCAATTTCCTTGAAATGTAAGCGATCCCTCGACCATATTGCATCAAAACTCTGCCTAAACCTTCCTTGCATGCATCTGTGAATACCAATAATTCATTTTCCATGTCGTGGAATTTCAGTATTGGTGTTGTCATCAAAAACTCTTTAATTTTTTGAAATGCTTCCGTGCATTTATCGGTCCATATACTTTTTTTCTTCTTCTGCAATTTTGTGATTGAATTTTCTATCTTCGAAAAACCTTCGACGAATCGTTGGTAATATCCTGCTAAACCCATAAATATGCATACTTATTATACATTTGTTGGTCCATACCATTCCATAATAGCCTCTACTTTCACTGGATCTATAGAGATACCTTCACTAGATATGATATGTCCCAAGTAATGAATCTTCAATTGGTAAAAAGAACATCTTGATAGTTTCCTATACAATTTGTTTTCTCATAGATATTGTAGTACCAATCTTAAATGTTTGTCATGTTCTTCCTTTGTCTGAGAATAAATCTGTATATCATCAATAAATACTTGAACAAACTTTTCCAAGTATTCGCGAAACACCCCATTCATCAAGCTCATGAATACCCCCGAGGCGTTTGTCAATACAAATGGTAAAACTTTAAACTCATAGTGTTCGAACCTCATCTTAAATGAGGTCTTATGGATATCTTCCTCTTTAATCCATAACTGGTGATATCCTGATCTCAAGTAAATATTTGAAAACATCATTGCTCCTTTCATCTAATTAAACAAATCATTTATTCTTAGCAATGGATACTGGTTCTTGATCGTCACTTTGTTCAATTGATGATGGTCAATACGAATTCTCCATGATCCATACTTCTTTCTTATGAAAATAATTGGCACAACCCAAGGTGATACACTTGGACGTATGAGTCTCAAGTCCAATAATTCCTTCAATTGCATTTTCAACTCCTGTAATTCAGGCATTGGCATCCGATAAGGCATTCTCGCTATGGGTTCAGTTCCAGGTTTCATGTCTATTGTAAAATCCAACTCACATTCGGGTGATAAATCTGGTAACTCTTTTGGGAACACGTCTGCAAACTCTTGTACTGCATGAATGTTTTTTAATCCTTCCACCTAACCCTTTTCATTTAGCTCTAATACTACATATAACTTACATCCTTTGTGCATGCTCTCCTTTACCTGTAGGGAATAAATAAATCTCAAGGACACTCCCTAGTTTCTTCCTACAATCACTCTTCTTCGTTCCAAATCATCTATCAAACTTAACTGTTTTGTCTTACAGTAGATGTAATATCCCTGAGGATGAGCCCAATTATATTATGTATTGTAAACCTATTTTGTAGGCTGGTGAGTTGAATGTTGATAAAATGGCGGGCTTATGCATTTATTAGGCCGAAGAGCCTAACTGTTAAAGGCTAAGAGCATGATTTTGTATATGTAATTATGCAAATAATTAATAAAATATAAACATCATTGCGTACAGACCGACCACAAAGAAACAATGATGGGGGACTAAGATTCCATGTGGCGAGTAAGGGAAAGGGGGTTGAAAGGTTGGAAAGAGGGGCTAATCTTAGGGACTTAAGTCCTTGATAATAATAATTTATTATTATTCGAAAGTTGTGTGAAAGACATGTCATTATCCTAACTCCTGGGAGAGGAAATGCATGCAAAAGAGAACACATGCAGCTCTAGGAAGACAAGTGTCGACATGAGTGCATGCAGTTAAAAACTGAAGCATTAGCTATGTTGGGGTTCATTCTTCCAACCTCTGCATGGGCTCGCTGACCAGTCTGTCATCCTTCTCCTGAACTCAAGGCTGGCCATTTTGGGAACTCTCCATGAATCCTATGGCCTCTATATTCGACCTTGGAAATATTCACGTATACACCTAAGACCCGAAATTCGTCAGTCGTTCTGTCATTCTATCATACTTTTCCTGATTTCATTGGTATGCCCAGTTTGAACCCATGTTTCCTCTGCATCTGTATTTTCTTACCTGCGCACAAGGAAGGAAACGATCATGGGAAGGTGGTTCATCCTCCATTCTTCCATCTGTTGTCTAAACTGTGTGAGGGGGTGTATGATCTCTTCATACCCTCACGTAGAACTGAAACCAAAAAACCATGATGTTTTCCTGAGAATCCGACGCATCCTTAGTTTGGACCATTTGCGTATACGTTCTACCTCTGCGTTGATTCCTTGTCATGCACCTTGAAACCAGTGGGAAAAACCCATGGACTGATCCTCTGTCTGAACCATTTTTCCTTTGCGTGGAACCTCAACACAACCATGCTTCCTAAAACCTGAAATTCTTGATTTGTTCTATGTTTTCTGAGGAACCCGACGCCTGGGTAATCACCTTAGTCATGCAGTGTTTTATTGTGGGTTGTTTTCACCTATAGTGCCATGCCCATATGTTGTTGTGATTGTCATCCATATGTGAATGGGTGTTGAACCATTTCTATTGTCCTCTTCTGGCTAGAGTTGAGTTGAGGAGTGTGTTGAAGAAGCGGGTTGTCAGGACCATGGTAGAAGAGGCAGGTTGCCAGGCCTGTGAGCAGTTCTCTCCATGTGAGAGAGTTTGTTGGGAAGTGGTTTTCTCCCAGAGAGAGTCCAACACCATCTACGGAGCTCTAAGAATTCTTGATTTGGCTTGTTGCCGAGACCCAGAGAGAGAGGTGAAGCACCAATGTAATGTTCTTATGAAGGTGTATACTCCCAGGTGGAACATGCATGTGGGGAATTAGAGTCTGTTAGTATTGGGCATAAGAAGGCTCCTAGAGAGAATCCTTACAGTTGCTCTGTGCAGTTTTCTTGTAACCTCAGCCTAGTACAGGATTCCCTTGCCTTGGGTGGAGCTTAGTCCTAGCTTGGGGATGACCCACTGTTGAGCGTTATGAGAAGCATGGTATAAGGCTGGGAGATCCATGTAAGGTATGCACGTCATTGGTGGAGTTACTACAGTTTCAAAGATAACTATCATTATGTGTTTAATTTCAATTAAAATGCATGTCTAGATGCTTGTAATATTATCATGTATTCTGTTGCAAGTGGATTTATTTTAATTCTATTTAAGTCTATATGATGGCAATAAGTCTATGTTAAATGTATTAATTTAATTTAATATCCATGTTATATACATATATATGTTAATGTTTCACGTAGTATCATTTCCCAGCAGCGGGATTGATGGTTGGGGACGTTACAATATGGTATCAGAACCATGGTTTCAACACTGAGCCTAGATGGGCTATGTTAGTGGAAAACGAAGCAAAAGTTTCGAAAGAATTGTTGTCGAAGTAGAAAAAATTTGAGTTCAGAGCCAAGGTTTTAACGTTGAACCTGGATGGGCTGATAAGTGGTCTTTGGACCCGAATTTGTAGGTGGAAATTGTGTCTAGAGGAACCAATTTTGGACCTCGGAAATGTTCCTGAATTCCAAGATGTTACCTTGGCCGTGTTAAGAATCTCAGGAGGAGTAGAGGTATCATAAAACCACGATAGAAGTGGTGTTGGACCGTAGAGTAATGTGTGAACCGGTGAAGTAACAAATAGGTTTCAATTGTTTCTCTCATGTGAGTTGTGAGTGCAAGGAGTGCACATTATCCACAAGGAGTGCACAAGAATAACTCTGTGTTGAGTTAAGAGGGATATAGAGTCACTGAGAACTCTATAGGGATCTGTCAGGTGACCATAGAGCGAGTGCAAGTGTGAACAGAGAGAACTATTTTTCGAGTTCAGGGAGAAGAGTATCAGAGGAAGATACTCACAGAGTTGTTTAGCACTCTGTGGAAAACTCTCAGCAAGCTGTTCTTTGAGAAGAAGGTTTCCAGGAGGGTATGAAGTTTTCCTTTGAAAGAAAAAAAAAGGGCCGAGACCCTTAGGAGACTGAGTAAATATAAAATATCAGAAGGGATAACGCGAGGAGTGCATAGGTTTCAAACTTATTCCAAGTCCCAAAGCTCAGGAGGGATAGCATTAGTAGAGACGCAGCTGAGACCCAAGATAGTTGGGTTCGGAGGAGAAAGTTCAAAGGCTGAAACCTTTGAATATCCACAAAGTCTTCCAAGTCAGAAAGAGTCAAAATATTAGGAGGAGGAACGACCCTAGCCGTCGATCTGGGAGAGGGAGAACTGAACTGTTGGAGGTAGAACTCAGTCGTTTGTTTAGATGCACCATCAAGATCATGAGATCGATAGTCACCTCACATTGTAGGGATAGAAGGTTCTCGAGATTTACAAATTCGAGGCTGGGCCACAATCCAAACCACGGTTTTGGAGAAAGGAAGTGTGGAGGCTCAAGGTGAATTGCAGGGCCAAAAGTAGTTTGGTCTCAAACCACCTTTGAGCATGCTCGTAATCGCATGTTTACGTGAGGTCACCACCCAAGGTCACCTCTAAGGAGGAGCCAAGGAAAAGGGGAGAGTTGAGTGTCTAAAGTCTGAAAGTCCCAAAGTAATTAGGGACCGTCCATCGTCAAGCATGATAGGTGGTGAAAGATACATAAATCCAAAGAAAACCACTTCAAAAGTTTGTGTTTGGGGAAGATAAAAAATCATCGAATACCTGAAGGACGAAGAAGATGCAAGTCGTCGGTTGCTGAGAGATGCGTGTCAAAAGATCTGAGACTTTGGAGAAAGTCACTTCAGGGAATTTCATGTGTGGAGCATGAAAAATTCTTGAAGTACCAAAGGCCGAAGAAAATCACAATTGTTCATTGTGGAGGATAGATGGAGAGAGATCAAGAATTTTTGGCGGTAGAAACCTCTGAAAGGAAGTCATTAGGAACAAAGAAGATCTAGATCGTTGGATCCAGAAGAAGGCGTGGAAGAAATCAGTGTTTTTTGGGTGAAATCACTCCAGGAGAAATGTATGCATAGGGGTTTTAGAGT
>JASDQU010739652.1:88453-104318 GCA_032191745.1 Picea mariana
GGTTGTTCTGCAGTCCATAGGCATTGGTGATCATTCCATCCTTGTCTGAACCGATGGCTCAGTAGTGAGCTGTAAGAGTGCTTGGATTAGAGAGACCCTGGTCTAGAATGATTGTGGCAGGGTTCCAAAGGATGACCAAGCCCCCTGCGACACCTTTTGAGTCCATGTGATAGGATTGCCAGGTGCGCCAACATCTTTTGAAAATGTCTTTTGCGGTTTTCCCCGCGCATTTTGTTTCTTATAGTAGGAGAATATCAAGGTCTTCCATTTTGATGCAGTTTCAAAGAATCCTTTGTTTGGTTCTTCCATTGAGGCCTCTAATGTTCGAGGTGAGGATATTCATTATTAACAATTTGGTGGGTGGGAAAAGGATGTCTCTGAGAGCCTATGTATCTATCCTGAGTTGATCATATAATTTCCGGCCTCCTTTAGTTGATGCGCCGATTTTCTTCTGCATCTATTGTTTTCCTTTGGGTGTCTTCTTGGGTCTGGGTTTGGGTCTACATTGATACCTAACCTTGAGGTAGCCCCTGCTGATGAGTCTAGAAATAACTTGTGGACTTTCCTGAGCTAGTATTTTGGTAAGGTTTGTATATCCTTCTTGTTGAGTGCTTCTTCTAGCCTATCGAGGTCAATTKCTTCTACGTCTTGCTCATCCATTTCCATGATTGTGTCTTCTTCCTTTTCCAGTTCTTTTCCTGAGTCTGGGAAAGCTTGTGGGTTTTCTTGGTTACTTGGGGTCAAGAGCCCTTGTGGCTGCTGATMTTCCTTGTTGTTGTTGTGGTCTTTATTCATCGTCTCGTGGGGGTTCTCCACCTCTTCTTCCTCTGGGAGTCGGTTTAAGGATTCAAGGGAGTTGGTATTGGGGTTCTTTCTTCCATTGTTGCTGGTAGGTTTCTTCTGCAATTTCCTTCTGGGATTTTGAACTTGGGTAAACCCTTCCTTTGGTTTGTCTTCAACTTCCATGTTGGGGGGGGGCATTGAGAGGGAAATCTCTGAAAAGGTGCCCATGTTCATGACATTTTTGGCATTTGAAGGGGATGTGTTCGTAGTCTATGGTTTGGGCCCATTCATCATCCTAGTATTCTAGGGTTACCATGCCTGAAAAAGCTTTGGAAATGTTCATATAGACACATATTCTTGCGTAAGAGGTGTATTTTCTCTATTTGGTGGCTTTTGAAGACTTGACGTGTTTTTCTAGTGTGTTACCAATCCCCATTAAAATTTCTTCTAACCAGAACTCTTGAGGTAGGGAATAGAGGCGAATCCATACCAGAGCATAGTAAAAATTTTCCTTTTCAGGGTAGAAGCAGTCTGTCCAGAAGCAAAGGTAGAGACCGACATAGTTATAGAAGTAAGGTCCTCCTTTGAAGATGTGATCCTTGTCCTCCAGGTTATAGAATATGACTGTGAAGAACCCCTTGGAGATTAGCTGGAGCTTGTAGTCTCCCTTGGGGTTCCACCATGCCTTGATCCAATGAGCTAGGTATTTTTTCGAGGGCCAGAGGCCTAGGAATTTTCCTATGAGGGCATGGTCTCTCATGAATTTTGTATGATATTCTATTCTAGTACTCTTTATGATGTATCTGGGTGCTATCAGGTCTTGAGGGATTCATTTCTCGAGTATATAGACCCGAGTTTCTTTTGGATGTGAATATTTTGCATCCATGTTCGTACCTTTGCTTCCATTAGACTCTTCTTGCATATATTGTTCTCACAGGTGCGGAGGCGGTTCAAAGGACGACCGATGCGCGTGAGAATTCTCTGGGTCATTTGCTGTGACATTGCAGTATGAGGGGGCTTTCACCCCCCCTTCTACTATCATTTTGCTGAGACGATCAGAGATGCAAAGCAGAGTGTTCCAAGCGCATACAGAGGAGGTCGGTAGTGGTTAGGATGGAAGCTGGCTGAATCATGAAACCCTCAGTATCATTGCCCTTGAGCATGAAGAGATCCATCTAGAGACCAAAACTTGCCATAATATCTTTTCATACACTTCTTAGTGGGTCCATCAATGCTAAATATTTTTCAAAAATAAAATACAATACATTACCTTTGAGCCCTTTCTAATTTCAATATTTATCTAAATATTCTACGTATGCTCCCAACTATAGAGGATGCTTTAGCTTTAATGAAATTTCTTCACAATCCTTGAAACCTTGATGAAACCTTGCATAACAACCCAACCAACCCAACTGTTTGAGGTAGCTACATATAATAATTTCTTAGGTGTCATTATCAATTATAACATTCTCCTTAAATTCCTTTTGATGTATGAACCCCATAATTGCCACTTGAGTATCTTTAATCACACTTCTATCTTATGGGGATATTGTGTTAAAAAGGTTGCAAACGTTTAATGGGAAAGGAAGCTACATGTATACCTAGAATTCACTAATCAAAACCTAGCTAGAATTTTTAATTGAGAATTGGCATTTATGAATGCCAATTCTCAATTAAAAATTATAGCTAGGTTTTGATTATTGATTTCTGGGTATACATGTAGCTATATGTGTGTGTGTGTGTGTGTGTGTATGTGTGTCCGTGCGTGCGCATACGCGTGTGTGTGATATTCAACTTATTGGGAATTGAAATGTTTTTTTCAATTAAGAGGTTATCAATCAATCATAACCCACCCAAGACCCAATCCATTAAAACTTTAGACACTATTGGAAACACAAAGTTTGACATTTGTTTTGGATATGGAAGTAAATATGTTGAGAAGAAAACAAAAAAGTACAATGATATCAATTTTGAAAGGAGAAACAAGAAGCACTAAAGCCAACAATATTTCAACCAAAGATTTGCTAAGATAAACATGCATTCAAATATTGCACAAAGATGAGGTTGCATTGAAATTTGATTTTACTACAATGTGATTTTCCTGATAAATCATGTACATGTCTTGTTTTTCTTATGAGCATTCTCTTTACATGCAACTTGTTCACTAATTTTCTCATTACTTTAAATTCATGTTCTTGATTGGATTGTTTCCTATTTCCAAGGATGAGTGATGAATTCCTAGGATCCTTTTTTTGCCTTGAAGCAATTCCTATTTTTAATTTTGTAATTCATTTTCCACTTATGATTTTCATTGAAGTTTTATTTTAAAGTTTTGTTTAGAATTTTGATTCCATGGTGTTTGCTTGCATATATCTTTGATTATATTATAATCCATGGATCTGATTTTATGATGGGTTATATATGTTATCGTGCACTCTACGGGTCATGAAAACTCACTATGCATTTTACAATTAGCACTAGGAAAGGAAAGACTATAAGAAAACACTTGTAAAGATTATCTAAACTCTTATAGGCAGTGGTGGAACCTATAACTCTTTAAGTGACTAACTCCCATGATCACTTCAAGACTCAAACTGTCAGGAAATGAACTAGTTGTCTAAAAGGGTTCCATTCACTCACATTAATATTAGATGATCTTGTGGAAGAGGACAATATGGAAATCAAAATATGAAAACATTAAAGGAATATCTTTATAATGCACGCATGATCGATCGATTCTTGAAACAATAGGTATCATCCCCACTTTCTTGAAAGAGTTATTGCTTTCCTCATCCATTTAATTTCTAAAGAAAATTTTGAGAAAGAAATATGAGAAAGGAAGTTCGGATGATTTTTGGGGAAATACATATATCTCTACCAAGGCTACGGATGCTTTCTAGCAACAGATCAAGATTTGCGGTGTCGAGGTGACCCACTAGGGATATGGATGTTTGTTGGAAGTGGAGAAACACCATGAGTATCAAAGAATCGTGTCTGGATAAATATTAAATCCCTTGATTTAAATAAACTCTGTGATCATGGTTTTAATCTGAAACTTGGAATCACACTTTAAATATTAAAATCCATCTTATTTTTCCCATTATTTAGCTAGTGAGTTGTTGTAGTTTGGGATCTAATTAATATGGGATTTCATCATTAAATGTAGTTTTTATGGGACCCACTAATGAGGAGTAAGGTAACTATTCAGATAAGGCAAAGTCTCTTCCTTGGTTTCCTAAGCAATTTGATGGTTCATTTTAGAGATTCATGGCTTTTCCTAGTGTCTCACCATTTGTTGAGGCCTCATTACAATTAAACATTTTTTTATCCAAGTGTTGTTTCCATAGTCTAGATTCTTTTGAATCTATTGATGAATTTGCATTGTTGATTAGGATCATCATTCACTAATGCAAGTTTGATTTTATGGTTTAAAAGCATGGATTAAGACACCGTCTCAATGATATTATTAGATTTTTATTCACCTTATATTTTTTTTTCACTTGTATCATGTTGCATGCATCTTAGTTTTGAGGTTGCACTTTCTGGATTTAATCAACTCTGACCTATGTATGAGTATGTGAAGCATTACCTAAGCTTATTAAACATGTCTTACATCTTTGACTGACTTAGAATTGCAATTTAGGAAGACTCAACAAGTTCACCAGGTATTTGGTATTAAGTGCTCTAGATTTCATTTGATTATTTTCATGGATTAAAATCTTTACATATGGTGATGGATCAGGTCAATGTTATGTTGTGCCTTCTAATACTATATACAAAAATATGTAAGACAATATGAGAAAATTGAATTCGGGAAAAACAAGGTTTTAAATGAGGCTAATACTTTCATTAAAAAAATTCTTTTGTGCATTTTTCATTCCTAACCAAATATGTCAATTTAAGCCCCGAGATAAGCTCCCAATAAATTTGCATGGATTACAAACTTGAAACTCTTAGAATCCAATTCTCATATCCACAACTATGAAAACTTATAGTTTGAATCCCTTACCAAGTAAGCACTTTGTAATTTATTGATTATGAACACCTCGAAGATTATATTGAACATGGGCTTGCAACCACTAGTATGGAAGTTCATTTCATTCTCTCTACATTAAAAAAACGAAATGGTTTTCAATTGGTGTTTTTATAATGAAGGTATCATCATTTAAAACTTAAAACCCCCTCGATACATGAATAAGATTGAGATTATTTTTTAGGTTTTCGAAGTAGTTTTCTTAAGAAATCACACAAAATCATTTTACTTGTCCAAAGTTTCACAACTAATCGTTCAAATTTTTTACTCTTTATTATTCCCATTCTTTTTTACTTTAACTTCAAGAAAATAACAAACTTTTTTTTTCTTGAAAAGGGTTTTTATTCATAATTTATTGGCTACTATTCTTAAATTCATATTTAAAAAGTTTAGAAATTACCACAAACAAATATACACATGAAAAATTTAGAAATCATTCCTAAGTGCATTATGACACAACTCTTCACTTTGAACTTGACTAATTACAATTCTTCACTAGAGAACTCTTTCCACTTTCTTAAATTCATGCTTAAAAAGTTACATGTGAAAAAATTGTAAACCATTCTTTAGTGCATGCAAAGACAACTCTTCACGTGAGAACATTTTCCACTTTAGTGTAGCAATGTGGAAAGTGAACTCTGCCCAAAGTGGAAAGTGAACTCCGGGCAAAGTGGAAAGTAGACTCCAAACTCTACCCAGAGTGAAAAATGAACTCTGAACTCTAACCAAAGTGAAAATTCAACTCTATTTCCCAAAGTGGAAACTCAACTCTTGGCAATCCACCACAATCACATTACGTTGAAAGTATTAAATCTCTCCACAAAAATAATCTCTTAAAAAAAATTCTATGCAATCTTTGTGGGTTTGTTTAAACACTTCACATATCAAGTTTTTAAAACTCCACTTAAAACATTTGGAAAATCATTGCAAACAAGTAAATGCATTGTTGGGCCTCAGAAATAACACATTTTATGATGCCAATTAGTCATTTTTTATTTACTTTACCTTTTCATCCCCATCCCCTTCATCACTCGTATTTCACATTTGTCCATTTCTACCCTACATGAGCTTCACATTGCATATATACACTAAAATGGTTAATTTCCCATGCTTTGATGATTACTTAGGGTGGATATTGTGGTTTCCTAACTTGTGAAATTGCGTAGTTGATTGGCAGTTTTGGTAGTCAAATTTTCCATGTCATTTCTGAACAGATTAAGAGGAATATCGAAAATATAAAATATGGGTTTTGTGAAGAATAGGGTCATTTAGGTGAAACTCGAGGAAAATCCACAAAAAGTGCAAAATAAGGGCTGTATGTTTGACATTTAAAAAACTAGTTATATTTCCAAAAAGGGGCCCATATCCATGAATTTAGGCACATGGATCTCATGGAGCATGATGTTATTATCCTTTTGACACAACTTTAGACTAAATCCAAGATTTTATGGTGAAGAGATCCACATATTTGTTGGTTGCAGATCCACTTGTTTAGGATATGATCTCATCTTGTTGTAACTCTTTTACCTTTTTTGAAGGAGAAACTATATGTATAAATATGAGAGGATATCATTCAACTTGGATAGTTGGAGATGTAGTTATAGAGTTAGAGCATACAGAGAGAGTTACATATTGAAGAGAAGGGCCATTGTAATCATTATAATCCTTTGATGTTAGCATAAAGAGCTTGTTGTTGCAGATCAAGATTTATTTTTTGTAGTCTTTCTTGGAAATATATGCTAAGAGAGGAAGCCCCCCCCTCTCTGGTACATGTTTCCCAAACAATTTATTTTTTGTTGTGTGATGCTATTTTAGTAGTTGCTCATTTCATTTCTTGTTCATATCTTTATTCTCTCTCATTTCTGCAAGTGTGGTTTCCCTACAGAGTTAGGCATTGAAGACTGAGTTTCTTTAGTAATCACAAAACCACTTGATTCTCTTGCTTGTCAACCAAAGTAATGTGGTTAATGGTTGAAATATAAGTCTAGTGACCAAAGTTGAATTTTGTAGCCTTTTATTTCTTCAATTTCATTTCTACAAGTGTGATCAGTCGAGTGTGGTGTGCATCAGAGATATGAATGTTTTTTGACCCTTAGAATCCAAGAGATAACTGAGAAGCCATAGGACGCGAACCTACAGTACAAGACAATATGATTTTAATTCTTGTTCTTGAGTGAGTTTAATTTACAAGTTTGATTAAGCTACAAGACTTAGTTGAGACATGAAGTAGCTAACTGATTATTGTAACAAAGAATTATATCCTTGACTTTGATTCCTGGAAATGTCTTATCAAACAAAGCTCTTTTGAATAAAACTTTCTTAGCTTAGAGTTATTTTCATACTCTTGCATATATTTTTCCATCATCTCACAAGCTTTTGAGCTCCCTAGTTGACAATTTAATGTAAATCAATTTAAGTAATTAAGTTTCCCGACACTTTTGGTGTCGTTGTTGAGGAGACAGTAAAGGGAATATGCATTGGCAATTTGGTTTCCAATCCTTTTATTTAAGTTTGATGCATGGAAAGGGGAATGATACTTATGTCAAGAGATAACTTGGTGACAACAAGGTCTTAGTAGCATGAGGTGTCCAAGTACATGCTTTTCTTCGAAATTTGCTCTATGTAGAAGTTGTAGTTATTTATTCAAAAATGCCTCCCTACACTAATCCATGTACTAGACATGGATTATCCACCAATAAAAATTCTTCAAGGATTCTCAAGAGTTTTTTGAGTAAAGGAGGACATACCCCTGCAAGGATATTCTCAAATCCTTGCCCACACTCCATAGTTTTTACTAGGGATGAGTCTTCATTTCAAGAAGTAGTAGAGGAACATAGGATCCATGAAAATATTCCACAAGAAGAGGATATTGAAGCTTATTATAGTAATCCTTTTGAATGGATAAAATAAATCAAAGAGTCATGAAACACATCAAATGAAGAGAAATTTCTAGAGAAAGAGATCGAAGAATTTCTAGCATGCTTATCACCATATCTCTTGTGCATTACAAAGTGTGATGACCAACTTTCCAAAGAACTTCATGGAATGACAATTAAAGAGAGCCAAGGAGACAGAGATTACATCAATACTTGCTTCCAAACAGTCATCAGGCCAGGGTACAACCCCATCCTTCAACAATTCTTGGCATCATCTCCTCTCGAGCGGATGGCCTCCCATATCCTGGTACTTATTGAGGTATACTTTTCATATTTGGATATGGGTACATTTGTAATTATTTTACGTGCATGGCTCCATTGGAAGTAC
This sequence comes from Picea mariana, assembly GCA_032191745.1. NCBI lineage: Eukaryota > Viridiplantae > Streptophyta > Pinopsida > Pinales > Pinaceae > Picea > Picea mariana. The sequence goes on from JASDQU010739652.1 coordinate 96,534, forward strand.
TCCTACACTTGAGAAGAGGCTCTCCTTTTTCTCATGTAGGGTAGGGTAGTGAATAAAATTTTAAATAAATGTTGGCTCATCTCCAAGTATAACTCAGTATCCTAGTTTAATAATAAGAAGGATTCATCTACAAATATCATCTTCAGATCTCTCGCATCCTAGATATCCTTCATATAGGGAATATTTCTATTGCAATACCTTTCCTTGTGATAGATCTTCAGAAAGTATGTTCAGGAACTTGGTTGGACTGTGAGGATTTCCCAAGATCATGTTTTTGAGTCTAAATTTTTTGAATTTTATTTAATGCACAAGATTGCAGGGAGGACTGGAAATAATTACTTATATAGAAATAATGTCAGTACTCCAGTTGGAGAATACCTCCAGTCCTTGATTGAATGGTTAAACATAGTAGATCATTTTCTGCAAGTTCTTTTAGCCATGAAACATAATGGTGTGATTGACAAGACAAGATAAGGATTCACTACCCTCTACAACCTCTTTCTTATTAAATAGATCCAAGGATAAATCATATTCCAAAATCACGAATGAAACAACCTATGCAAAAGACTATTTCAAAGGGTCAAATCGTGGATGAATTTTTGAGGAGTGTTGGAATACCAGTTGCATTTATTTCACTTTTCCTTGTCGATCCATAAGGCACACCCAAGAAGCTTCTTCCTTCAGCATTGAGGTGGCTTATTGATATTGCAAAGTCCTTTTTTTCAAAATCAAGTGCTCTTAGTGGAAGCTTGGATGAGGAAAACAAATTAACGAATCTAACACATGTACCTTTCATGTTTCCACTTGACATTAGATGTATGGATATTGGTGCATCCAAGTCAATGTATAAACAACGAGATGAAGGTGTGGTACCCACAATACATGCATTTAATATCTTGAAAGTTGCTTTCCATGACACAAACTTGTCAACAAATACTTCAGGCTTCTATACAGAGGCACTCATAATTTCAATACATTCATTCTCTTGTCATTATTGGGAGGTTCGAAATAGGGCTACTCTTCCCTTCACTACTTTGGTCCATCATGTGATTGGGTTTACATATGTGCACACACGAGAATCAACATGTCATGCCATGAGTGGGTTTGAATTCTTCCACAGGTACCCTACATTGCACCCTTTCCTTTTAGAAGAATTACTTTGTGCAAGGTAACAATCAGAAGAAAGCATTTCTCAATATTGGAGAGGCCATTTTTTAGGGTCTGTTTCGAGCAAATGAAGGAGAATATTGAAAATCCATGATCAGGGGATCAAATTTTGCTCAATTTTCAAACTGCTCAGATTGCGACAAAAACAGTGCCATTGCGTCTGTCTCGTTTTCTTGATTCCGGCGGTATATTTACTTTCGCAAATGGAGTCCGTATGGAGGAGATATCGCGATCTGTCCGCCAATCCAAATAGGTAAAAATTTGGGATGCTGACTGTACCTGTCCGTACAGTCTGTATGGCCACGTGGAGGGCTGTACAATCATGCTGACATGGCAGAGAGGTGATGTGGTGCACTTACATTGGTTGACGTGGACGAGTGGTATATTGACACATGTCACAAGTGGTCAATAAGGTGAGGACACGTGGCCCATTTCATGGGCGCCACGTGTCCCTATATGGTTGGTTGATATTTGTGTAAAATGTTTTGGGTCCGTGTGGTTCGACCCCGGGACCTCCCCACAACATACGACTTAACAAATTCTGCTAACCGTCATGCCAAACCGTGTTTCTTCTTTACTATTCCAACGCATATACATTTATGTTAATGCAATGTAATATACGGAAAGGGGGCGGGCTGGGGCATAAGGCCCGACCCATGGTTTCATTGCAAATGTAATATGACCGATATGTATGCCATAGCGTGCATGGTATAAAAACTATATATTATATATATGTTGCATTTTGTATTAACATATGTGTTGTAACCAACGGTTAAACGCGCCGGTTTGTAACACATGGTTTTATTATGTGACCAATGGTTAATACGCGTGGGAGTTACAATCCATTTGCACGGTTTCAAACGATCAAACTACTTTTATGCCCAGTCTATGGTCGCATGAGCCATATGACCCAGTGCCGAGGCGGTTAGGGGCTGGAGGCGCCTTAACCGTCCTACGGTTTGTATCGGTGCGCGGTTGCGTATGGGTCTTGGTTTTTTCGCTTAAATGAGCGTGTGTGCCAGGTTTGGAGAACAAGGGTGCAGATTGTAGAACTAGAGACAACAAAGTTGAAGGGGAGACTTCAAGGAGGCCATCTTCTTCATTTTTCGACCGTTTCAGGTGCCGAAAGAGCCCAGACAGGGGTTTTGGGACGCTGCGGAGCCATTGAAGCAGTCGGTTTGTCATTTTGAGCACTGTAAGACATGTTTTTGAGCACTTTGAGCAATTTAATAATAATGATCCATTGGAAGCTGGACCAGGAGATGTAGCCCGAAGTGGGGTGAACTCCTTTATCAAGTTGCTTTGTTTATGTCTGATGTTCAATGTTTTATGTTGCTGTATATGTGTATCTTTACATAAGTAATCCTTTATTATGTGTTGCAAATTGATCCGGTTGCTTTAAAAACACATAACAATTTCACTTGCAATATTTATTCAAGTTTCAAGTCTTCTTCAATTTTAGATCAATCCACCACATGGGTTTTTTGTAGGATGATCCCATTTGGATTTTAAATGGCAGTATCCTAAAATTGTGAATGATCTAGAAGATATGATGGATTCTTTAAAATAATATTTCCCATAATTGTAGTTGCAGATGGGTTTGAGATCTGTGTTATGTTTTGTAGTTAGTTTGTTATAGAGATACACGAGACTTGGATCTAAAGGATATATAAGGGATTTGGATTTTATATAGAACATCATCGATCTCAGAAATAGATCTCTATGTCACACTATCAAAATTGTTATTTTTGTATCTGTGGCCTAGTACGAATCCTGAGATGCGCCTAATGCTTGGGTCTATGACATATATTGAGGTTGATGGACATCATAATGAGTCTGGGGGGGAAACCAAATTAGGAATTCCTAAACTAACCATGTTAGTTATGGATTGGAGAGTCAAGACAAACTCTCAAGAATTTGTGGTTCTGATGCAACAACCACACCTGCTTGTGGAATTTTGTAGGTTAATATTTTGTGCCTTCACTGGGCATAATCACCTGGTGGGAGGAATCAATGGAAATACAAAATGATCCAGTCACCATTCATGATCATATTCTCTTAAATGCATCTCTCTATGAGAATAAAGAAGACAATGTGTTTTATCTCCACATCGACAACTAATTGCAGATGCCTATGATGTGGATGATTTTACATATGAAGGATGCGGGAATACAATCTGTCTGATTGGGAAGGACACTTTGAAAGGGAATTATTCGCCTAGATTGCAACCCCTCATTATAATTGGATATGGGAAAAATATTCATTTCAATAATATAATAATTAAGAATGGTTCACGATTGGGGGAGTACATATATTTAAGCAATGATAATAGTTATTGTGCCTCTGTTTATGGTTTAAATGAGGAAGAGTGACCATCTCCTGTTTCAGAAGAACATGGCACAAATTTGATGGAGAAAATAATTTTATTATTGAAGTACATGTTGTAGCTTCAAAAATTACATTCTATGACAACACAATACACACTTGCATCTCTATCTCAATTTAGGGAAGATAGAAAATGCTAGGAGGCAATTCAATCGATCGGAACATCATTCAAATAGAGATGATATTCAGAGGATGCAGAATGTGGATAGGAACTTAACAAAGTATGTAGAAGCAAAGAGAAGTAGAGATTGGAAATTTTGGAGCAAAAGCAAGTATGAGGAATATTTTCATTGTTGCTACAACCTAATGTACTTGATCACGCTTCCACAAAATTGTTGCAAACCATCTCCATAATCCTTCATGAAGACACTTATTCCCTTAATTGACATGCATGAGAACATGCAAGGTTTCAATTGTGGAGGGGATGGAGATATCCTTTTCATTTAACATTTGTAGAAAAAATAGGATCTGAACGACTAATAACATGCAACAATTCTATTTTTTGATCATTTCCTCATTTGGGATGATCCATCTCAGCACTGACAATCTGGTAGCCAAAAAAACTCTCCTCCTTCATCGTTGAGCTAGCAACCACCTACGTCCAAGTAAGTAAATTACAAGGCCACATTGACTGTGTGATCCATAAATTCAATGGATGAAGGTCAAATTACACATGGAGGTAAAACTTAAGATTATGAAAAAAAATCAAATATTTGTTGCTTTCCCTAGTTGTTTTGAAGCAATCTTCAATTTGACATGTTTATTGTTGATATATTCTACCTGGTGGTCTAGAAACCTTTTTCTTTCAAATATAATTTTCTTCTCCTATTATGTTTTAATATCTGATTACAAATCTAGTTGGATCAACATGAATCCAAGCCTCTCACTAGATGAGAAATGGTGGCCACAATTTCAGCCTTTCAAGAGAAGAATAATTTTGGTTGTGAATCTCTATATGATAATAAATCAAGTGTCGCTGAAGGATATTTTCACTTAGGCATCAACCCATATGATGCACTTCAATTTAATTAGAAGGACAAAGAAACAACATCATTTCTACCTTCAAGTTTGTTCCTGAACCAACCAATGTACGATCAATTTCCAGTGTGTGGAATCCTGAAAATGAGTATAAATAATAGTGAACAACAATGTTGATCATGTGTTGCTGAAGCTTGAGAAGGATGGAATTAAATCCATTGACAGAACCTAATATTTTCTGAAGCAAATTCAATGCATTTAAAGATGTCTTTTGCACACAAGATTAGCAGGCATTCTCAGAGCTCAGGGGTTAGTATCATCATATCAAGCATTACACCAAAGAGGAGAAACTTCCTTATTCTCCCTAACATTAGAACAAAAGCATATTCTTTTACTTGTAAAATAATGTTTTTTCAAAATTACAGTGATTTTCTATAGCTACTAAAAGTGTTTTTACAACCAAATTTCCTGTCGCAGACTATTCCCAGGGACGATTTTTGCATGACATTTTCAAGCAAATGAGGTTGAATTAAAACATTATGAGACATGGGTTTTTTGTAGAAGCTAGAAAATTGAGTCATAAGTGGATGATATTTGCAGAAAATGCATGATAAAGGATGTATAGTCATCTTTTAAAATTGATTCTATAAAAAATAGTAGAATTTTTGTAAACAATTACAACTATCTTTCTATAACCAATTTGTAGTTTTGAATGGTTGCACACATCCCAAGACTAGATCATGGATTATAGATGATTTCAAATTAGCACGAGATTCTCATCCACCTATCAGCCATGATTTCCATCATTTTTCAATTTTACAAGTTTTCAAGCATGAATAAATATCAATTTTTTAGCATTTTCTATCACAACAGTTCAATACTAGTCAACAAATTCAAAATCGTCTTTAGCATCAACATCAGTTTATCTTCTTGAGAAGCAATTCTCTTCATACCTTCAAGTTCATATCAACATCATCAACAAATTTTTTCAACAATACGTCATCATTTGCAGAGCTTACTCCATCTAACATCTTCCTTTCCACATCATGCATCTAGGTTACAAAGAAAGTATTTTCCTCTCGTATCAACACACATTAGAAGAACCAAAGTTTAACATTTATCTCTCATATCATCACACATCAAGTGAACTAGAGTTCATCCTTTGTCTCTCAGAACATCATCCACCATGAGAAGGTAAAGTTGGGTAAACAATTTCTATTTCTAGGTAGTCATCTAACTTGGGAATTCATGCACATGAAATTATTGAAGCTTTTCATATTTACCATTCCTTCATTTCCTTACACTTTATCCCTTCACATTTCATATTTTATTGTCTACCCATCATCATCCATCTCCCTGTGGAATTGATGACTTTGAAAAATCCAAGTGTAAAACAAATCCTTTCCACTTGGGTCTTGTATCATATATGTCAGATTCTATAGTAAAACATGATCGCTCCAATATCCCTGTCTCATATCAGAAATATATCACTGAGAACAAGAAAATGTCATTACCGTAATTTGATTTAATTAGAATGCAGGGTCTTATATCTTGATCATCCTTTCCTTGACAAAGAAAAAAAGTAATTGTATCATGCAGATAGATTGAAGACCATATATTGTACCCGGACACTACCTCCTATGTATCTTTGTTTCATGCGGAAATGCAATGATTTGAGTGTGGGGGAGATGTTGGGCATAAAAAATAACATATTTTACGATTCCATTTAATCATTTTTCATTTACTTTACCCTTTCATATTCACTCCCTTCATCACTCATATTTCTACATTTGTCCATTTATACCCTATATGATCTTCACATGGCATATATACAATAAAATGGTTTATTTCCCATGCTTTGATGATTACTTAGGGTAGATATCATGGTTTCCTAACTTAGTTGTGAAATTCAAAAGTTGATTGAAAGTTATGGTAGTCAACCTTTCCATGTCATTTGTGAACATATTAAGAGTAATCTCGATATATAAATATGGGTTTTGTGAAGAATAGGGTCATTTAGGTGAATCATGGGGAAAATCCACAAAATGCACAAAATAAGGGGTGTATGGTTGAGATTTCCAAAACTGATCATTTTGGTAACTAGTCTGCAATTTCGGTAGCTAAGTGGTTCAACCAAGTTGTGACCCATATCCATGAATTTGGGCACATGGATCTCACAGAGCATGATGTTATTATGATCTTCAAACAACCTTAGACTAAATCCAAGATTTTATGGTGAAGAGATCCACATATTTGGGATCTAAGATTTGTTGGTTGCATATCCACTTGCTTAGAATTTGATCTCATCTTGTTGTAACTCATTTTCCTTTTGTGAAGGACATGCTATATGTATAAATATGTGAGGATACCATTCAAATTGGATATTTGGATTTGAGTTAGAGAATTAGAGCATAGAGAGAGAGAGAGAGAGTTACATATTTAAGAGAAGAATCATTGTAATCATTGTGATCCTTTGATGTTGAAATAAAGAGATTGTTGTTGCAGATCAAGATTTCTCTATTGTAGTCTTTCTTGGTAGTATATGCCAAGGGAGACAGGGCCCCCTCTCTTTGGTATACACTTCCCAAATAGTTTCCTTTTTGTTGTGTGATGTTATTTCAATAATCGTATATTATACCCAGACAACACCTCATGTGTATTGAGGACATGTAATGATTTGAGTGTGGGGGAGATGTTGGGCATTAGAAATAACACATTTTATGATGCCATTTAGTCATTTTTCATTTACTTTAACCTTTCATCTTCATTCCCTTCATCACTCATATTTATGCATTTTTCCATTTCTACCTTATATGAGATTCACATGGTATATGTACACTAAAATGGTTTATTTCCCATGATTTGATGATTACTTGGGGCAGATATCGTGGTTTTCTAACTTACTTGCAAAATTCAAAAGTTGATTGGCATTTATGGTAGTCAACCTTTCCACGTCATTTGTGAACATATTAAGAGGAATCTCAAAAATATAAAATATGGGTTTTGTGAATTAAAGGTTCATTTAGGTGATCAATGAGGAAAATCCATAAAAAGTGCAAAGTAAGGGGTGTGGTTGAGATTTCTAGAATTGATCATTCTGGTAACTAGTCTTCCATTTCTGTAGCTAAGTGGTTCGAACAAGTTGCGGCCCATATCCATGAATTTGGGCACATGGATCTCACAGATCATGATGTTATTTTCATCTTCAAACAAACTTAGACTAAATACAAGATTTTATGGTGAAGAGATCCATGT
>JASDQU010739652.1:106286-123055 GCA_032191745.1 Picea mariana
AGGGCCAGAGTGGGAGGAAAATGACTTTTTGGACCCCCCCTCCGTCAATAAAGGTAGGTATGTTTGGGGGGTGTGAAAAAAATGGAGGTCGTTGATCGGGAAAAGGATGATACTGTCGGGGAAAACCTACGTGGATTTTATGCACTACAAGACAAACTGTCTTGTTAACTTCTGAACTTTGTTTAAAACACATGCGCCATAAAGATAAATCTTTTCTTTTTGAAACCTTTACATTCTCATTTATGTTTTCTCTTTTTATTTTGGAAATCATTTGCAGAATGTAATATTATTTACAATATAAAATCACTGAAAGAGAAATATTCAATCACCATTTGATACTATGAAATATAGGACTCTAATAGTGGCTCAAATTGGGGATGGTATCCTCCCAGTGAGGTGTTGAAGAACACCGTAGACTAATAGCCTAGTCCATTGGGATGATCCCAATCCATTTAAATTTATGGCTGTAACCTAAAATTGAAAGTTAACCACAACTATTGCAAATCTAAACTGAAACTTCAAGTTGAAGACAAAAATCCTCACTGAAAACAAAACTGATTTTTTTTTGAAAGAAATACTCGTCGGGCCGAGCTTATTCACACACTCCTACTCTAATCTGCTAAAAATTACTGCTCAATCTGGAAAAACGCCAATGAAGCCAATCCAACATTTGATCCCATAATTGGGCTTCCTCATCATGCTTGTTCAAAATCAAAACTGAAAGATGTAATGGAAATGACCAATGATAACATATCTGATATTTATATTGAAAACATGACCAAGTGTTCCAACTCATAGAAATCATGGTTTTTAAAGTTTGTTTGTTGATCCCCAATATCAAAGGGAAAAGGTTTCCATGTACAATATTGCTTCTGCTGACATAAAACTTCACAAAGAAAACCTGAAAATGGAATAATTTGAGAAGTTTCTTGAACTTCTAAATCTTTGAGCTTTCTCTCAACATCTTTAGAAAATTCATATAAAAACCGAATCTTGGCCTCCGAACTACATTTACATGATTTTAAATAAGAAGACAAACATGCAGAAAAGTTCTCATCAACTTCCTCATCAGTGTACATATCATTCCATTCTCTGAAATATTGAATGGAAAGAGAGTCTTCCACAAAATCTGTCTTCTCCATCCATGCTTCCAAAAATACCATCCATAAAGTTGTAATAGTTTTAATAGATCCAATAGGAAAACATTCAACCCAACTTTTACACTTTCCTTGGAATGAATCATGAAACAATCTGAGGAAAACATCTTCATTTTTTACTCTAAGAATTTCAGTGAAATCACGAAAATTTGATAAATGTTTCCAAGTCAAACTCATATCATCTCCATTAAATTTTGGACCATTTCTCAAAAAATATTCATCCTTGGGTAAAGGATTCAGGAAACCATAAATCTGTAAAAAATCTAAACATTCATACCTTGAAATGATAATATCATCATCTGAGTTCTTCATTATCCTAGTGGAGTCATTGGTGAATGCCTCAAGCAATGAATCATTTTAACAATGGAGTCGCCATGATACTCTTTCATCTGAATCTAACTGAGAATGGAGTCACCAGCTGGATGATTTCATCCTTCCTATGTCTGATTACTATCCACCATCAGCAATCAGATCTGAAACATGATACTCTTTCCTGAGGAAGATTAACCTTTCTTCCCCAATATGGTCACCACTATGTTAGCACTCTGTAATTTCCCAAGGCTGTGAAGGAATGGACAGAGGTAACCACAAAACCACTTTGGAAGCTGGGATCTATCCCTTCCAGCTTCAGAGAGGGACCTCTCTATATGATTTATCTATGTTGTTCTGAATAATATTAGGCTAGCTATGATAGGTCGAGGTTTGTTTGTTTGTTTTTTAATTGTTTGGTTGGAACAAGGAAAATGGGCCATTGGGCAATGGAGTCACTATCTTGGTTCAATCAAGGCAGGTTCTACAGGAAACCTTACAGAGCAGGATAGGCACTTTTGTTTGATTCTTAAGGTTGATGAGTGATTTTAAAGAAAAGGTGAGGGGATCATATTATACCAAAGCAATTAAGAATTATGGGAATAACCCTCAAGTAGAAAACATTGAAATTATTCAAAGCCAAAATCAGAGTGTACATCAAAACAAATTTTGTTCTTCAATTGTCTATTGAATAATTCAGAATCTATGGATAACATATCAATAACAGTGAAAACATAGACACAAAGACAAATGCACTTCACCAACATAAGTGACACGAGAATCCTGTAATTGCTGCAACTGTATTACTGAAGCTTGATCAAAAGAGGCTCTGTGAGTTTCTTTACAATACTAGTCCTATCCTTCAACAAGTCCCAACCCTTCATACTTCAAAATGAGAAGTATTTATAAGTTTGTTTATAAAATATCCTATCATAATTGATTAGGATTTATTTTAGGAATATATAAACTAACTATATCTCTAATTACAATAATATAGGACTGTTAAGATTTGCTCAGAGTTCTAGCACTGTTTTGATGGAGCTGTTGATAATTTGTCTTTTGACTTCTGCTTAGTTGTTGGTCTTTGCTGCTGATTGTGGCTACTCTGCAAATATCATGTGTTGAAAAATGGAATTGGTTGATCGACTGTTGATATTTTTCTGCTAGGTGTCTTCATGCTACTGACATCTGGAATGAGGTTAAAACTACCTCCACAAAATCTATTTATTGTTCTTTCCATTTGTCCCTTTGAATAATTTCACCGAGAAATTATTTTGTAGTTTAAGATATGGCGGTGGTAATCTGAAAACAAGCTTTTCTCGGTCTTCATGGATTCTCAACCATCAAATAATGTAACGGGGGGAAGAAAATATTGATTTTTTATGGTTGCCGAGATATTTGTTAGGGCGCAGGATCATTAAGGTACTGATGATGGTCTAATGGTCACGTGTGGAAAATGTAATTGGCTAATGGATAGGAGGTGTGGGGACAGGTGTAGTGTAGGGAGAGAAGGATTATCGGGGGAATGGGTGGTATTGGGAGTGAGGTGACATGTGTCATGTAGGGAAAGGGGACGTGTAGGTGAAGAGGTGAGCGATAGGGATAGGTGGGAAGGTGAGCGGTATATGGATCAGGTTAGGTGGATTTTGNTGGAGGGGGGGGAGTAGGTGATATGTGGTAGTCGAAGGGGGGGGGTGTGTGTGAAATGATGAGAGGAAGCCAATAGGTGGGGCCATAGCGGGAGGAAAACCATGTTTCGGATCCCCCTTCTGTTGATAAAGGTAGGTATGCTGGGGAGGTTGTGAAATCAAATGGAGGTTGTTGATCAGGAAAAGGACGATGCTGTCGGGGAAAACCTACGTGGATTTTATGAAATACAAGACAAAATGTCTTGTCAACTTTTGAACTTTGGTTAAAACACATGCGCCATAAGAAAAATCTTTTCTTTTTGAAACCTTTACATTCTCATTTATTTTTTCTCTTTTTCTTTTGGAAATCATTTGCATAATGTAATATTATTTACAATATAAAATCATTGAAAGAGAAACATTCAATCACCATTTGATACTATGAAATATAGGACTCTAACATACCCTATATGATATTCACATGGTATATGTACACTAAAATGGTTTATTTCCCATGTTTTGATGATTACGTAGGGTAGATATCGTGGTTTCCTAACTTACTTGTGAAATTCAACAATTGATTGACAATTATGGTAATCAACCTTTCCATGTCATTTGTGAACATATTAAGAGGAATATCGAAAATATAAAATATGGGTTTTATGAAGAATAGGGTAATTTAGGTGGTAGTGAGGAAAATCCACAAAAAGTGAAAAATAAAGGGGTGTATGGTTAAGATTTCCAAAACTGTTCATTCTCGTAACTAGTCTACAATTTTGGTAGCTAAGTGGTTTGACCAAGTTGCGGCCCATATCCACAAATTTGGGCACATGGATCTCATGGATCATGATGTTATTATCATCTTCAAACAACCTTAGACTAAATCTAATATTTTATGGTGAAGAGATCAACATATTTGGGATCTGATATTTGTTGGTTGCATATCCACTTGCTTAGGATTTGATCTCATCTTGTTGTAACTCCTTTTCCTTTTGTGAAGGAGAAACTATATGTATAAATATGAGAGTATATCATTCAGCTTGGATAGTTGGAATTGAGAGAGAGAGAGAGAGAGAGAGAGAGATTGAAGAGAAGGATCATTGTAATCATTGTAATCCTTTGATGTTAGAATAAAGAGATTGTTGTTGCAGATCAAGAGTTCTATGTTGTAGTCTTTCTTGGCAGTATATACCAAGAGAGGCAGAGTCCCCTCTTTCTAGTATACACTACACAAATATTTTCCTTTTTTTGTGTGATGTTATTTCAGTAGCCATATATTATACCAGGACACTACCTCCTATGTATCTCTGTTTCATGAGGACATGCAATGATTCGAGTGTGGGAGAGATGTTGGACATTGGAAATAACACATTTTAGGATGCCATTTAGTCATTTTTCATTTACTTTACCCTTTCATCTTCATTCCTTTCATCACTCATATTTATGCATTTGTCCATTTCTACCCTATATGAGCTTCACATGGCATATGTACACTAAATGGTTTATTTCCCATGCTTTGATGATTACTTAGGGTAGATATCATGGTTTCCTAACTTGTGAAATTCAACAGATGATTGGCAGTTATGGTAGTCAACCTTTCCATGTCATTTGTGAATATATTAAAGGGAATATCAAAAATATAAATATGGGTTTTGTGAAGAAGAGGGTCATTTAGGTGAATAGTGAGGAAAATCCATAAAAAGTGCAAAATAAGGGGCGTATGGTTGAGATTTCCAAAATTGATCATTCTGGTAACTAGTCTGCAATTTCGGTAACTAAGTGGTTCGACCAAGTTGCGGCCCATATCCATGAATTTGGGCACATGGATCTCACGGAGCATGATTTTATTATTCTATTCAAACAACCTTAGACTAAGTCCAATATTTTATGGTGAAGAGATCCACATATTTGGGATCTAAGATTTGTTGGTTGCATATCCACTTTCCTAGGATTTGATCTCATTTTGTTGTAACTCATTTTCCTTTTGTAAAGAAGAATCTATATGTATAAATATGAGAGGATATCATTTATATTGGATAGTTGGAGTTGAGTTAGAGAGTTAGAGCATAGAGAGAGAGAGTTACATATTGAAGAGAAGGATCATTGTAATCATTGTAATCCTTTGATGCTAGAATAAAGAGATTGTTTTTGCAATTCAAGAGTTCTCTATTGTAGTCTTTCTTGGCAGTATATTCCAAGAGAGGTAGGTCCCCCTCTCTCCAGTATACGCTGCCCAAAAAGTTTCCTTTTTGTTGTGTGATGTTATTTCAGTAGCTTCTCATTTCATTTCCTATTCATTTATTTATGCTCTTTCATTTCTGCAAGTGTGATTTCCCTACAAAGTTAGGCATTGAAGGTTGAGTTTGTTTAATGATCACAAAACCAGTTGATGCTCTTGATTTTCAACCAAAGGAATGTGGTTAATGGTTGAAATATAAGTCCAATGACCAAAGTTAAATTTTGTAGCCTTTTATTTCTGCAATTTCATTCCCGCAGTTTCATTTCTGCATGTGTGATCGTCCGAGTGTGGTGTGCATCAAATATCTAAATGTTTGTTAACCTTAAGAATCCAAGAGATAGCTGAGAAACCATAAGAATAGAACCTACATCATAATATCATATGATTTTAATTCTTGTTCTTGAGAGAGTTTTATTTACAATTTTGAATAAGCTACATGAATTAGTTGAGCCATGAAGTAGCTAACTGATTATTGTAACAAAGCTCTTGTATCCTTGACTCTAATTCCTAGAAATGTCTTATTGAAAAAAGCAGTTTTGAATTCATATTGCTTAGCTTAGAGTTAGTTGCCTACTCTTGCATATATTTTGTTGGCATCTCACAAGCTTACGAGCTCCTTGTTTGACAACTTAATGTAAAGCAATTTAAGTAATTAAGTTTCCCGACATGCATATAAAGTTTTAAGAATTTAAAACTTGATTTAAAGTAGATTAGGATTGGTTTATTTTAGAAGTCAACATTTTAATTTAAAAAATTCATGCCTTTTATCTTCATGGTAATGTTGTTGTTACATTTACTCACAAGAATATTTACATGATGAAATGTTTAAGAAATATTTAAAATTATGGAATTGGTTTGCAAGTTGATCTTACTAGTGTATTTTGAAATTCAAATCTTGGAAGACAATGATTTATCATTAGTTTTAAACATGGTGATAATGATTGTGATGTCTTCTATGGTGTATCTCTATATTTTTGAGTTACCGACATGTGTTCAATTGTGGGCATATTTAGACAACTATAATTGGTGGAGTGAATATGTTTGTAAAATCAATAAAGAAATAAGGCTACATGTTTCAAGATTACTATTATCTTTGTACTACATTTTCATATGTTGGACAAGACACCCATGTTCCCCTAGTAATGATGAATAATCCCAATCTAATACTCGTAAGGAGAATAGGATTTAAAGGATTTTTATTGCTAAACTATTACATGTCCTATTAGATAATAACATGAATGAACTTGAATTTGATCCATCCCAACATAATTATTGTATTATAAAAGGCCTTATAAATTAAAATATGGAGAACTAAGATAGGGGACTTTTCCCTACTATGAAGGAGAAAATGAGATAATTTAAAAGGGAAGATTATGGGATGAATTCTTGATTAAAACCCTAAATTTCCAATACTAGAGAACTAAGATGGGTTTTTTCCTTCTTGGGAAACTAGGTGCAATTTTATTTTAAGGAGAAAAAGAGATAATTCAAAAGGGAAGATCTCAATATTGTTTTGGTTTGGGTATGGAAATGTTACTTTCAACTATGTTTGCAAGCTATCCTTAGCTTGTTGCTTGTAATTTGAGCCTTTTGTAAGAATATTTTGTGAACTATTTCCATATTATTATCTTGCATTTACTGCAGTGACTTCTATGCCCTCTTAGTTTTTTTCAAATAGGTTAGATGGGATATGGGACTATAGCCTACATTTTCAGCTACAAACTATTCTTAGTTGGTTGTTAGATACACTAGAGTTAATGCAATATTTAGCCCAATGAACTAATTCCTTGTTATTGATTGTATTTACTTCTAGTGTCTTGTATCTGCATCCACTTCTTTAATTAGTTTATATGTTTGCATTTGCATATTAGTTAGTTACATTTTCATTTGAAAATCCTACATGGTCGATTAGGCCACAACTAGTAAAACCCTAAATAGTAATGGTTTCCATTTTATAATATAGATGGTTTTTTTCCTACACCAAACAAGGAAGAGTCTAATAGGTCCTCTCTTACGGGTTTAACACCTGATGTTAATATTGGGCATTTTGTCCCATCAACACACTAATAAGATCTTTGAATTCCATTCTCAAGTAAATTGATATAATTAGAGTTTAATAACATTAAGAACATTCTTCCTTCTTGAATAATCTAACCCTGTCTAATCTTAAATTCCCCTTAGATCTCCTAATCGGGATAACCTTTACAAATCTTAATATATTTTGAAATCAGGGTTCATATTATTATTACCCCCTTGCCCATTTCTTATGGTATCATAGAACATACCCCTTATGACCAATGCTTATGATAACTTTGTTCATGGCCACTTATACCAAGAATCTTTATTTAGGGCCTAAGGACCTTATTTTCCTCCTTGGGCCATGGTAGTGTTCCTGACACCCAATCTTATTGTGAAAAACATACTAATAATGTCCATATTCATAGTCATAGACCTTGTTCATGGCCATTGAGCACAAGAAATATTTGTTTAGGTCTTGAGGCCTTTGTTTTTCTCCCTCAACCAGGGCACAGACCCCAACTCCCATGTGTGTTGCAAAAAAAATATGAATGGTGACCATATCCCACACCGATGCCAAATAACCCTTAGAAATTATTGGTGTGATTGTTTAAGTCCTAGTTCATGGCCCTTGAACTTGAGAAGATTCATTTTTGGCCCGATTTCCTTATTTTCCTCCCCTGGACATGGTATAGTAAATGAGATGCATTTTTACTATGAAAAATATACTAATGGCACCAATTATCCCCCACAACTTTTCCAAAGATACCCTATAGACATATTATGTGGCTGCTTGAGGAATACTACGTGAACCTTAATACTAAGAAGATTCAAATATGGATTAGCACCTTATTTTCCTTCCCTAACCATGTTCAAGGACTTGAGTGCATTACATGGAGTGAAAAAACATCTAATGGCATTAAGGTCCAACTTGGAGGCTTGGAGACCCAAATGTGGTGCTCAAAACCTGCAAACAAAATCCATATCTTACTTGGAAGATAGAGATCCATTAGAAGCTATATATGGAGTGGTTCAGGTCTTTTTTCATGGTCATTGAGATTGAGAATATTTTTTTAGGGTATAAGGCCATTGTTTCCCTCTGCTAGAAATGATATAATTCTTGAGATCCATCTTATTGGGAAAAGCATACTAATGGTGCCCATATTCCTAGTTAAAGGAATTTTTCAAGGTCATTGAGAACAATAAATATTTTTTTAGGGCATGAGGACCTTGATTCCCTCCCTCAATCATGGTGTAGTCCTTGACTCATCTATGTGTTACAAAGAAACTCTTTATGGCATCCATATCCCACTTAGAGGCCATAGATCTCTTAGATAGGTTTCGTGTGTTGGTTGAGGCCTTGTTCATGGTCATTAAGCTCAAGAAGCTTCATTTTGGGAATAATGCCCTTATTTTCCTTCATTGGCCATGGTATAGGCCCCAAGAGCCATTTTTATTATGAAAAACATACTAATGGTTCCATAGAACCCCCACAGAGTCCAAATATCTCATAAATAGGTCTTGTGTGATTGTTCAAGGAATACTACACAAAGCTTGATCCTAAGAAGATTAAACTAATACCTTAGCACTTTATGTTCCTTCCCTTACTATGTTTAAGACCCCAAGTGCATTATATGGTGTGATAAACCTCCTAATGGCATTGAGGTCCAACCTGGAGTCCTAGAGACCAAAATGTGGCTCTCAAAACTTACAAATGGTTCCCATATACTACTTAGAGGCTAGACATCCCTTTGATTTATCTTTTTGGTGGTTCAGGGCATTTTTCATGGCCACTAAGATTGAGATTATTTTTTTATGGACTAAGGCCCTTGTTTGCCTCCCCCAACCATGGAAGGGGTCCTAAGACCCATTCTTATTGTGTAAAACATAATAATGGTACCCATATTCTAAGTTAGAGGCCTTGTTCATGGTCATTGAGAATGAAAATCACTTTTTTATGGATTGAGGCACCTGTTTTTCTCCCTTGACCATGTTATAGGTCCTGACTCTCATATGTGTTGTGAAAATACTCTTAATATTTCCTATATCCCACTTGGAAGCCATAGATCCCTTAGAGAGGACCTTCATGGTGGTTTGAGGTCTTGCTCATGGTCATTGAACTTGGGAAGATTCATTTTGGGAATACTTTTTACTCCCTTAGCCATGGTATAGGCCATGTGACCCATTTTTATTATGAAAAGCACACTAATGGTGTTGAAGATCACCAATAGAGACTCAAAACATAATAATGGCACCAAAGAGCCCTCTGAAGGGTAGAGATACCTTAAAGAGAATCTTTGTGGTCGTTTGAGGCCTTTTTCATGACCATTGACATCCATAATCTTAATTTTGGGCCTAAGGCCCTTGTTTTCCTCCTCTATCCATTGTGTAATACCCCCTATGAGTCTATGATTATAATGTGTAAGTATATGGTAAGTTGGGCAAGTGAATTACCATTTCATTATAATGAAATTAATGTTCATTAATAACAATTAATTATAAGGTTCTCTGGGGGTTATAAATCCCTAGAAGCACCATGGGGGAAATGAACCAACAAGTGGAGAAATACCATAACCACCAAGTCTCCCTCCATTTTTGTGCAATACGTAGTGCTGGAAGGAGTGCCAGATCGGGTACCAGAATGAGTGATGGAATGAGTGACGGACTGAGTCCCGGAAGCATAAACGTAGTGCATTTTCACCCTGTAACATCAAAAAATGTGAATCAGATCCTTGGAATCGTGAAAACATGATAAATTATGCTCGATACAATAATTAAAAGTGAATCATACGTACCTTATGTCGATCATACCGTTTTATCATAAAATTATTCAAAAAACTCCTTCAAAAGATGAAAACACATATGTACWTGTGGAAAAAGTGCATAATAACCATCATACAAGTGATCATATCTCGGGCCCAACATTACCCCCACACCTAAGATTTTGTAGGTCCCGCTACAAACAAAAAKAAATTTTCCTTCATGACTAAACTTGCGAAGGAGGGGGTGGATTAGCTTTAGAAGCTTCTCCCTCTTGCCCGAGGAATTTTGAATTAGGATTTTTTTGGTGTTTTAATTGCGTCCAGAGACTATTATTGGTGGTATTAATATCATCAACCTATCACTTCAGAGAATTCATCTTGGCTTGTAGGACAACGTTATCATGGCGTTAATGACAACACAATGTTTCATGCTCTCTAAGTTTGAACTGGAGGGTTTGGAGTTTTTGGAGGCTGCTGATGACATGTGAGGAAGAATCGAGATGCATATTATACCCTTGATTCTTTAAACCATGAAAAACAACAATTTTACCTCTGCAAAATTAGTTCCAAAAGTGCCTTCCCATAAGCGCAACAATTCTGGCTTGGCGGACTAGTGAAAAATAGGTATCAAAGTGACACTTGTAAATACAAGACAGTAAAACCTATGTCAACACTGAGAGAGGTTTTTGTTTCTAAATATTTCCTTGACAAAAACCTCTCTTGGTTTTCAAAAATTCACTTTCACTTGTTAGGAAAACACACCAAGAAAACATGACTAAAACAGGAAAAACAAAGTGTTTTATTTCCTAAAAAACTAGGCCTCTAAGAGAATTGAATATATCCAAAACCATAACGTATATTTAGAAACTGAGAGAGGTTATTGTTTTTTAATATGTTCTTGATAAAAAAATCTCTTGGTTTTCAAAAATTAACTTCCAGTTGTTAGGAAAACRTGAAAAGAAAATATGACTAAAACAGGAAAAATAGAGTGTTTTATTTTTTGAAAGCATAGGCCTCTAAGATGATAGAATATATCCAAAACCATAATGAATATTTATAAAATGAGAGAGGTTATTGTGTTTTGGTATGTTATGAACAAAARCCTCCTCCRAGTTTCAAAATTACTTTCCCATTTGTTAATAATCCTAGCTTGAAGTTGGTTTCTCAAAACTTGTAGAAGCGCATCATGCTCTTAGCAGAAGTGCAACGTGTTCTTTGATAGGGATTTTGGAGGCCTTCCCAGAGGATTTTTGGGATGAAAGTGGTATGGTTGTAAATTTTATGATGTATTATACACAATGGAACCATATATCACTGCAAATGCCTTCTCCAACCCTCTGAAAAACTGACTTGAAGTCAAACTGTCCAAATGTGCAGAAACCTTCCTATAACGACTGCATTTGGGGAATTTATCTCAAATGATAACACCTGTGAATAAACTGAAGGAGGTTTTTGTTCCTTGTTATAGTATTGACAAAAACCTCTTTCAATATTTTCAAATTCATCTTCCTTATTGTAGAAACCAATTTTAAAGTAGAAATTTGACCAAGACAACCATTTGAAAATTTATGACAAGAAATGATGACATGACCATGACGAAAATTTATAACCTTGGATGAGTGGAGGGAGTAGTAATGACACCTAGACACACAAATGACAATTTTACAACCAATATATGTCAAATTTTATTTGATAAGTTTATTTTGAAAATATAACAATTTGACCTAATAACCCTATCAATCACATGAAAGAGTACATTTGATCACTGGTGACTGACAGAACTGACAGATACTAACAAAAGACTTGGTTTGTACTGGTAGGCATGGTGAACAGGAGAATTTTTATTGCCTGTCATCAATATGTAACAATTCAAACAACTGATCCTCTTTTTATAAGATTGGAATACAGATGACAGTAAGTATTTAGCAGTTGTAATCGTTATGTATTTGTCACAAAGAGTAGTTAAGTATAAGCAATTTTCTATAGCATAAACATAAAAACGCATAGGAGCTTATAAAACACACAATGATGTCAGCAATATATAATTTAGCATACCAATACAAACAACTGCTGATATAATATCCCAAGACTTTGTAAAAAGACAGTATGACATAATTTTGACAGAAATCCTACTTCCTCTTCTCATGGGTTTGCTATACAAATGGGAAATGCTTAGCAGTTTTAGCTCAGGAAACTCCCCCCAGACCGAAGATATGGCATGTCCTCGTGAAATGAATTATCAATAGGCTTCTTGGTCTTTACTATTTTTAGAGGGGGGTTAGCAATAGGCTTCTTGGACTTTTGGTCTAGTAAAGGAATAGCTTGAGCATGAGGGTTTGGGTGGAGTAACAGTCCCTAGATCAAGAGTCTTTTTGCTAGTCTTGATTGTAAGATGAGGGTTTGCAAATTGGTAAATGAACTCATCCCACATTTTCTCCTGTTTTTCCAACTTGGCTAAGACAAGCAGTTTGATAAGGCCGTGGTGAAATAGGTTGTTATGGGGATTGGTTACATCCTTCCTCACTTGGGAAGACATCTTCTCAAGACTCTTTAAGAAGTAAAAGGGAAAGTTACAATGGATTATTGAACTGAAAGTGAGCTAATAATTGAAATTGACAGGCTTTAAAGACAGAATATCTACCTTCACATGTAATCAATCTGGTGATGACTATGAGAGGGTTTGATTAGCTCCTCTTTTATCCACTCCTTGGAGTATCCCTTATCTCTAGAGATGTTCTGAAATTCAGTTTTGAAAACCATGTTATAGCTTGCTCTTGGAAACTGGTGGTGTTTAAATCAGCGGTCTCCAACTCTTGGGAGCTTTGTGGCTGAGTAATTGGTTCCTCAAAGGCCACAAACATAGTGAATAGGAGTTGAGGTAGGCTAAGAGTGTTCCATTGTTGTTGATTTTTCCACCATGCTCACTCAATCCACTTGCATAGAAAATGTAATGTCAAACCTACAATGAACAACCTGTAACAAAAATGTAATGTCAAACCTACAATGAACAACCTGTAACAAAAATAAACCAACATAGTGGTTTGTTAAGGACATACACAACAATTTATAGCACACAGGAGTTTATCACTTCAAAATAAAATGATTGTTGATGTAATAACCTGTATCATGAAAATAATACAAAATTTTACAAAGATTTACTTCTTTAGGCAATGATCATTTGTCAACTCATAAACCCCTCCACCACACCTAAGTATTGTGACACCTCACAATTAAAAGTATATGAAACCAGTCAGTTCTCCTGATAGCCGAAGATTTATAGTTTGTAAAGTGTAAAGATAAATTTCACAGATTGGTGTAATGAGATGGTTAGAAGATGGCCCCACCTATAGGATAAGAGATCCTATATATAGATAAGAAAAGGTAGGCAAGAGAGTTTCAAGATAGTCTCAGAGTTAGTTCCTAATGGAAAGTTTATGGAGTTCATTAACCTTAGCTTAACCATACATACTTCATGTCATCTTTGTCTACAAGTAATTTCGTACATCAGGACAAGTTTAAATTTATTATTTATTTTTTTGTCAGATTATCATCCTCGCTAGGTAGAATTCCCCACTACCAGCAAGCCTATTCAATACTCTGGTGGGTTTACCTAGTCATACCACAGGCCAGTACCCGCTGCTAGCAGACCTGTTCAATATCCCGATGGGTTGGCCTCTTACACCCTTAGAGACTGACCCTCCATCTTTTAATATTTTAGAATAATATTGCTTTATGCAAGAAGATGGGGGGGACAGATTTATAAACAATTTTTTCTTTCTTTTTATTGGGATGGTATTTATGTTATAGGATGAATTTACGTTATATATATTCCTTAGTGATTGTTCTGATGTAAGTGGTACTTAAGCAGACGTGGCCTATCTAAAGATATGATATAATCAAGCTATTTAGTGTGTAGTGGATGGTGCCATTGAGAAAAAACATAAAGGTATCTCTAGGCTCAACTCACTTTATTATTTTGTAAGTTATTGTGATGTTTCCATGACTAACCGCTAATCATACCTCCTTGTTACTCTTTAATAAAGATACTTTACTCACTTACTTAGGTTTCTCAGGAAAATTGTACGAGATACCTCTAAGCTTGATGGTTACGGTGTCACTTCCTTATATAGTGGTGAAGGTTCAAGAGAAACTGCTATTTAAGATGCCTTGAGAAAAAGAAGATGAAAGTCTTTGCAAAAACATGGCTAATTACAACAAGTTATTATTCATTTGATGCTTAGCAGACAACAAGGTTCAAGTATAGCAATGTTTCGAGGGAGAATCCTTCTTTTATATTTCCTTGAAACTGTCTACTCCTGGTGAAATAAATACCTACAGAAGTCTCTAGAAAAAAACACACTCTAAAATATCAAAGACTAATGAGATCAAGTCACTGGAACATGTATCTCATAGTTATTTTATTAAAAGAAAATGTAAAATTAGGCTGAATTAGACTCTAAGCTAAACTAACAACATGCAACTTTTATTTACTATCCTACCCTAACTAAAAAGAAAGGGAAAATCATTATTCAAGTGTAAGAACTCTTCCAATGTAACCATGTGCGGAGCAAGATAAGAAACATACTCATATCCATGTATGAAAAAGTTACCGCAATGATTACTTGGATATGAAGAACCAACCAACCTACTTGTTTGGGCATCAGAAGGTGTTGAAGAAGAGAATAGTATTGTGGCCTGATGACCTCTTGAAACCAAATTTCAATGTAATCTTGATGTTCATCAACAATAATTTATATGCTCTTCTTCATCATGTTGTGCATATCCTTTTCTTATGCATGTTTGATTTCTGAAGTACATAAAGGATCTACTGAGATGGATGTTGAGAACTCCTCAACCTCAGGTCTTAATGATTTCTCTTCATTGGACGTAGTCCATAATTTTTCAGCTTCCTTCACATTTTGGCAAGGAAAATCATTTTTTAGCTTATAGGACCTTGACTCTTCTAATATTTTCGGAGAGGTAGACAAGTTCTTGGCTATTGTCAAGATGTGTTCTTCCTGAGAAGAAGAGATCCCATCTATTGCTAGGATTTGAGAAAATTACCTCAGACTAATGGTTGCTTCTGAGTTCATCTTGTCATTTTATAAAACTTGGTTCATACAAAGATGATGTTCACAAAGTTAGGATCTCCCGATGGTGGCAAGAAAACAAAGGTTGTATTGTTTAGTTCTGCGGAAGGATCGAGTGGTATTGCCTCCTTACCTAATATGATTGATGCTTCAATTTCTTATTCTATAGTGCTCCCTATGTTAGTCTCTTCAAATACTATTTTATCTCTTTGAGTTGAGCTAGCTTTTGTTTTTTGGTATCGATCTACGGATTTTATAAGAGGAACGTTCCTTCCCCCAAAGAGATCGAAAGGAACCTTGGTTGAAAGGTCTGATTTTGATTTAATGTATCTACCTTGTGGGTCTCTAGGATTATTCATGAAAAGAAAGAAAAAACAAAAGAAAAAGCTACCATTTGGTTTCTAGGTCTATTCATGAAAGAAAACAAAAAAAAAAAGGAAAAAATACCATTGGGTTTGGGGGAACCTGCTATAGCATACGCACAGGTTCTTACCTCTCATCTTAAATATCCCCTATCACCAAGCTAATGCTAAGGTCTAAGGATGATGTATTTACTAACTACTTCTTACCTTGAGACAACTCCCCGGCAACGGCGGCAAAAATGATGGGTGTTCTATATGCATTAAAAACACACTAAAGACCCTCAATTAAATTCTCAACCTGGGGTAAGTAAACTTAGAGTTGTAGCAAAATATATGCCACAGGTAGAAGGGCTGGTAGGAGTATAGTCTAACTAAGGACGGTATCTATCTAAGGCTAATCTACTCAAGCAAAGCTATCTAATGAGAAAACCCTACTAAGAAATTTGAAACTATGTAACCTAAGTACTTTTGGGCCAGGGATCGATGGATAGTTCTTTAAGAAAGCAAGTAAAACCCTATGTAAAGAAAACTAATTCAACAGTAAGAAATAAGCAACTATTTAAGCATAACAATAAGCAAATAACCAAAGCAAACTATTTTAACTTGCCAACCTACATTCAATGAGAAACTATCCTATGAAAGCAAGTAAATAAACTGTTGGATTACTGAGAGGGGGGGTGAATCAGTAATAACGTAATTATAATCCTTTTTCTTCAAATGTTATATCAATGTAGAATTATTATCCAATAATGAGCAGTAATAAATAAACAATCACACACATGCATAGTACACCAGTGTTTTACGTGGAAACCCAAATTGGGAGAAAACCATGGAATGCCTTTTCTTATATGTCTTGAAAAATTACATTCATTGGAAGCACCAACTTCCTTTGTTTTCAGCTGCAACTGGAAGGAGGCTCCAACCTCCTAGTTTCTCAGGCTATAACCTGAGGGAAGCTCCAACTCCCCAAATCTCTGGCTACAACCAGAAGGAGGCTACATCCCCCAATGTTTTCAGGCTACAACCGGAAGGTGGCTACAACCACTTGTCCTTGCCCCATCCTGCCACCCTGAAGTAGAAGTAGAATGATGGAACCACTGTCACACTATCACTGTGAGATATACTGCTATAAACCTGTACCAATAAGTCTGAACCATGCATCAACCTGTAACTCAACCTGTAATCAACCTGTACCATAAACAAGTG
>JASDQU010739652.1:130879-141909 GCA_032191745.1 Picea mariana
GGAGCCATTAAGGCCAAATCAGTTTGGGAGCTGCATTGGGATTTGTGCAGCCAGTGAATGTGGAACGAAGGTCATTCCTAAAGTTTTTCAGCATTCTGAATCCATTTCTACAGCTCGTTTTTCCTGTTGAGGAATTCTTCTCATTGTTTAGCTTCAGGGAAGCTTTCAGGGCCACTAGGGCCATTTCAGTGCTGGAGCTGTTTGGAGGCTATGTGCATCCATTTTTGGTGATTCAAAAGCCTAGGTCTGATATTTTCAACCTTATGAATCTGATGGCAGAGGTTTCAGAACCATTTGAGGTCATATTCACCACTAAATTCTCCATGCAAGATTAAAGGGCCACCAGGGCCATTTTGGGGAAAGTACTGTATAAGGTACAATTTCACTGTTTAGTGATTGGGAAAGAGCATTTTCAGCTAATTCCTATCTTATGATTCTGTATTTACAGTCAGTTCTGTCTTTTGAGACATTTATATTCTTGTATTAGCATTTGAAGCATTTTTAATACAAGAGGAGAAGCCTATTATTGAAGGTTTGGTCCAGCAGAGGTAGCCTGAAGTGGGTGAACTGCTTTATCATCTTGGGTGTTGTGATTTTGATGTGTTCTTGCTGCATTTGATACTGCTGTGTATTTGTTTATCACACATATTTAAGCATTTAAAAGGACATTCCTCACACATGAAAATTGCAAAGAAGAACCAGAACTTAACACATAAACCTATCTTGCCTATTTTAACACATGAAGTAAGGTCCTATTAAGGTTTAATTTAATGAGGAAAAGGGATACCTTGCACCCTTAAACAAGTACATTCCATTTTCAGATCAGGCACAGAAGAATGGGTCACATGCATTTTGATAACCTTGTCAAAGTCAGCAAAAGAGAAGCAGTCAGAGAAATGCCCTAGATAACGAAACCAACCAACACTTTATGCAAGCATTGTCAGCAAGGAAAGCAAACAAAGACTAGGTTCAAATCAAAAGAATATTCAACAACAAGACCACTGGAAATTGTGCATACTGATCTAGTTGGACCAATTACAACAAAGGGCTTAAAAGGTGAGAGATACTTTATGTTATTAGTTGATGAGTATACAAGAATGACCACAGTTTGCTTTCTCAAGAACAAGTCATAAGCTTTTGAAAACTTCAAGATCTACAAGGAAATGGTTGAAAATGAGATGGATTCAAGAATCAAATTCTTGAGATCTGATAATGAAGGAGAGTTCACTTCAAAATAATTTATGGACTACTGCAGGATTCATGGAATAAAAAGACAATTCTTCGTTCCTAGGACACCTCAACAGAATGGAGTTGTTGAAAGAAAGAGCAGGACAGTACAAGAAATGGCTCAAACAATGCTAATGGATTCCAAATTGACAGATATATTTTGGACATAGGCAGTGCATACAACAGTTCACATTCAAAACAGAGTAATGCTCAGAAACAACACTGATAATACTCCCTACGAGCTATGGAAAGGAAGACCAACAAATGTGAAGCACTTCCGAGTTTTTGGAAGGAAATGCTACATCAAAAGAGAATATGGAAGAATGGAAAAGTTTGACCATGTGTACAAAGGATTATTTTTTGGTTACTCAAGTACAAGGAAAGCATACAAGTGTTACAATCTAAGATTGAAAAAAGTTGTGGAAAGCATCAACGTAACAATTGATGAAACAGGCAAACCAGAATCAAAGGAAGAAGAAAACAAATCAATGGAACAACTTTTCGAAGAAGAAGTAGAAGATGAAGTAGAAGAGGAAGATGAACAGAATCCAATAGAAATAGAAGATCAAGTTCAACAAGTATCTCCAAAGACACCTAGCAAACGAGTACAGAAGAATCATCCTTCAGATCAGATTATTGGAAACAAAGATGCAGGAGTTGACAATAGAAGAAAAATCCATTCACTAGAATAAACACACCTAGCACTCTTATCTACAATTGAACCAAACTGTTTTGAGGAAGCCAATGAGGATGAATTTTGGAATAAGGCCATGGATGAAGAATTGGATCAAATAGAGAAAAATGACACTTGGCAATTGGTTCCAAGACCAAAGAATAAGAATGTGATTAGCACAAGATGGGTTTTTAGGAATAAATTAAATGAAGATGGACAAGTTACAAGGAAAAAATCTAGATTGGTATGTAAAGGATATGCACAGATTGAAGGAATCGACTTTGAAGAAACATTTTCCCCAGTTGCCAGAATGGAAGCAATCTGTTTTCTTTTAGTCTATGCATGCTCCAAAAAGTTAAAGTATATCATATGGATGTAAAATCAGCTTTTCTGAATGGGGAACTTGAAGAAGAAGTCTACATTGAACAACCAGAAGGATTTCAGTTGTCAAAGAATGAAAATTATGCATGTAAATTAAAGAAGGCCTTGTATGGTCTAAAACAGGCACCTAGAGCATGGTACTCTAGACTGGATAAGTATCTACAGTAGGCAGAGTTTAGAAAAGGAAGTGTAGACAACAACCTCTACATCAAGGTAAGTCAAGGTAATATTTTATCAATTGAAGTTTATGTTGATATTATTTTTGGTAGTGATGATGACAAGTTAAGCCAGAAATTTGAAAAAGATATGCAAAATGAATTTGAAATGTCGTTACTTGGAGAACTATCCTTCTTTTTGGGACTTCAGATACATCAAAGCAACCAAGGAATCTTTATTTCTCAAACCAATTATATCAGAGAAATGCTAAATAGGTTCGGAATGGAAGATTGCAAACCAATTATCACTCCAATGAAAACCAGTTGCAAGTTGAGAAAACATGATGATTCGAAGTCTACATATCATAGGCAATACAGGTCAATGATTGACAACCTACTATATGTGACAACATCCATAATAGATGTAATGTAGGCAGTTGGACAGGTGGCACGATTTCAAGCAGCACCAAAGGAATCACATGTGTTAGCAGTGAAGAGGATTTTTAGATATCTCAAAGGAGCATATGAGTTTGGATTATGGTATCCAAAAGGAAAGGATCTATCACTTATTGCCTACAAAGATGCAGATTGAGTAGGTTGTATTGATGACCGACGAAGCACCAGTGGAACAACATTCTACTTGGGTGAGTGTTTAGTATCATGGCTAAGCAAGAAACAATCATCAATATCTTTATCCACAGCTAAGGCAGAGTATATTGCAGTAGCATCATGTTGTACATAGGTTCTTTGGATGAAACAAACTCTGAAAGATATACAGGTTGAGTATGATGAGCCCATTCCAATATACTGTGATAATACAAGCACCATTAGTATCTCAAAGAGCTCGATGATGCAATCCAAGACGAAGAACATTCCAATCAAGTATCACTTTCTACGGGAGCAGGTTGCAAAAAAGAACATCAGATTTGAGTATGTGGGAACAAAATAACAAGTGGCAGACATCTTCACAAAACCACTTCCACGAGAATCCTTTGAATATMTTTTCCAGAGACTTGGATTTATTTCTACTCCAAAATGAATGCTTTTTGAGTGCTTATCTTATATGTCTTAGATTTACACGAGGAAGCACCATAAGAGGACAGTTCAGTCGATGAGAGAAACCCCGGATGGAAAGATACCTTTGCCAATGATGACAAAGGGGGAGATATTTATCATATGYAGAGGAAAGAGGCAGAGGATAGAGGCATGGTTCCATGGGGAGAATATTTATTAGATACAAAGGATAGAGGCATGGTTCCAKGGGGAGCATGAGTGATATGATTTCAATATTGCATCAGAGTGTTGCCATCAATGCCAAAGGGGGAGATTCTTGATTAAGGTTAGTTGTCATTGATGTCAACCCTTGAAGAAATCCCCATAGCACAAGGTTTGGGTAATGGACCCAAGTTTGTTTGATGTAAATATGACTCATTATTGTCTTTTCATGGTTGATAAGAAGTAAAAATGGATGAACTCCAAAGTGGTGCCCTTATGATGAAATCCCTCAAGGGAAGACGCTTTGCGGAGTGAGAGAAAAAATTCTTATTTGAGGAATAATGAGATGAAGGATAGTGAATTTGTCAGTGAATCTATCCTAGATGGATAGTTCTTGTCATGTCATTTCCGGTGGTATGTGGAACGTCACATAACTCCTCATGGTTAGAGATTTATGACCATACGAAGTTGGAGAACCCCTCATAAGTCTTATAGAAGTCCCCAAGGGTCAAAGTTCTTTGCAAAAGAAATTATTTTAAATGAAGAAGCCCTAAAATAAGGAAAGTGTAAGGCTACATGAATATATAAATAAGAGGCAAAGATCACTCATTATACACACATTTTTACATATTGTATATCTATTTTCTTGTGTAAAGCTTCTTGTAAACACTTGTGGATACATCTGAACTGGTGAATGTCTGAGGTAGCACGAAGGGTTGATGGTGAAATTCTCGGAATTACAAAAAATCCCTATTTTCTGAGGTGTACGCGGGTTGTCTATGTCCAAGGTGCGTACATGCTGAGTTATACACGGGTTGTCTGTGTACAAGGTGCGTACATGTTGTGTTATACATAGGTTGTCTATGTACAAGGTGCATACATGTTGAGTTATAAGCAGGCTGGAAATGTATTAGGGTGTGTACATGTTGGTAAATCCATGGAAACTTGAAGAGATGAATATGAAAAGGTTCTATATTCTCATATCAAGCTGCCATGAAGGTCTAAAGTGCTCAGATACATCAGATCCATCCATTGGTCTAAAAGGTATGTCTTATTTCTATGAATAGTTGGATTTTGGTGTATGCATGAGGAATGGCAATGGATATTTGAGGATTCTCCCTAGAGAGACTAGTGGCTTCATGGGATCTTCTGCATAAGTTAGATCTACAGAAATACAGTGATGGTATATTCATCATTGATACTTCTTGTGAGGCATATATTGTATTTCTTGGCATATGGCTAAGGGTTTTTATGGTAGATGGTTGAGAGCTTGTATTTGTGTAATAGTTGATATATTGAGAGACTGGATATCAGAAAGGCGTTGAAGACTAAGATCATATGAGGGATATTATACTTGTTCATGATTACTCATACCTATATGACACATGACTAGAGAGAGACATACTTGCCTTGAGTAAAGGTTATATATGAGGATGCATGCACAGGGTATAGTTACAGTCCAAATACAGTGACGAGTTACAGATCTATGTGAAAGAAGTTACAGAGGATCATAACTTTTCAAGAAAAAGGAAAACCCAGTTTTCAGAAGGCATACACAGGCTGCATAACAGTTTGGTAGTGTACATACGTGGGCTGCATAACATATAGGGCGTGTACATACATGCGTTGCAGCACTACAGGTCACGTATCTGTTGTATTTTTGTAGATACATGTTTAGTTCAGGTACAATTTGATTACAGGGCAGTTGTACAGATTGGATACAAGTCAGTGGTACACGTTGATACAGTTGTACAATAGTATATCTCACAGTGACAGGTTGACAGTGATTCCATCATTCTACTTATACTTCAGAGCGGTTGGACAGGGAAAGGACAGGTGGTTGTAACCACCTTCCAGTTGTAGCTAGAGAAAATAGGGGGTTGTAGCCTCCTTCTAGTTGTAGCCAAAGAATTGGGGAGTTGGAGCTTCCCTTAGATTGTAGCCTGAGAAACTAGGGGGTTGGAGCCTCCTTCTAGTTGCAGCTAGAAAACAAAGGAAGTTGGTGCTTCCAATGAATGTAATTCTTCAAGACATATAAGAAAAAACATTCTGTGGTTTTCTCTCGATTTGGGTTTCCACGTAAAACACTGGTGTACTGTGTATGCGTGATTGTTCATTTCCTATTGCTCATTATTGGATAATAATTCTACATTTATATAACACTTGGATTATTTGGAGAAAAAGGATTATAATTACGCTATTAGCACAAACCGCTAACTCAAACTCTCTGGAAAATACAATGTTTTCTACAAGGTAACATATTTCTTCTAGGAAAAACTATTGTTACAAATAATTTTAATGATTTTTGTGCCATTGGAAGGAAAATACAATGAATCTCTTGTTGGAAATCCATGTGAACATGGGGAATAAACATATTCAATCAAGGAAGTATTCAAGGAAGCTGTAGCCTTGTGGAAAGGTTAATGAAGGAAGAGAAAAGGAAAGGTTATGTATGGCAGAACATAGGATTTGAATATAGGCCAATCCAAATTCTCTCACAAAAAATGCCATTGTTGTTTCTCCTCCATCACCATAAGAAAAGAACAATATTTTAGTAGGTAGAATCTAATTCCGACATCTAGTCAACCTCATGTTACCATAATTTTGGCATAGGGGTACTCTTAGTGAATTTCTTCACTACCCCTAGTTTTTTTTCGTTGTGCGTAATTTGGGAACTTAATTGGTTTCATGTATCTTACTGAGCTAGAGGGTTTGGTGGCATGTTGGATGATCATATGATGATGCATAGTTCCCTTGTTGTATCACCCTAGGATTCACGCATGGCATTGGCTTCATTCATATTTTTGGGCATATTCATATTTCCCAATGCAGTTCACAATTCCCAATGCATCTAATTGTATATTGAGGTAGTTCATGATTCCCAAGGCATTGGTCAAAATTGTTTTGAGTTATTTCTTCATTCATTGGACCTCTCATTCCATGGAACATCCTATAGTTTGTATCTCTCACATTGTTTGCACATTTCGAGACATGTTTCACCCAATTTGAGGGGACATCGACTTTGGAGATTCCATTGGGAGATATTTTTGGAACATGTGAGTATATTTGGATCTCCCTTGACTTGAGGACTTGATTGGAATAATTTGAGGGGGATTATTACATCTTGGAGAGGATGACCCATGGTTTTTTATAGATTATTTGAAGAGGTTGACCCCTTTTTGAGGTATTTCACTATTGATTTGAAGGAATTTTTTATCTTGGAGCCCCATACGTCCACCTTGGAGGAGAATTAGGAGATTTCCATGGCCTAATTTGAGGATATTGTTGGTGAATTCACCATTTTGGATGCCTTTGGAGGCTAGACATTGCACCTTCGAAAGTCCTCCTTCCTTCAATAGTAGAGACCTCCCTCTCTTTTGGGATTATTTCATTTGGAGTATTGTACATGTGGCTTGACCACCCAATCTTTTATGTATTTTGAATAGATAATTGGAGGAGAAACATTATTTTATCTGTCCCTAGGCTAGATCTAAGGATATCACATGAGATATTGTTATTTTATTGTAAATGAAGTCAAGCAACACTCTATATATAGGTTCCCTTCATCATTGTCAATCATGGTTGGATTTTTTGAGCTTTCACTTCTTGAAGATTAATTGACATATATTTCTTAGAGCATATGGTTGTGTGAAGGGTTCTTTATTTGTGGATGATTGTTGTCAATTCTTGAAGCTTCTCTATTTTTTATTTTATTCAGTGCATAAGGATTAATGGTGAAATTCTCAAGTCTTCTACAAGCTAACTAGATCAATCCATTTGAAGGGTAAAATGTACCACTTGGAAGGAAGACGTTCTAGGGTAATTCCTTCCTTCTTTCTTTGTTGATTTGGTCATTATTTTGTGCCTTTATTTGTTTTTTATTTGTATCCCTAGAAATATGAAGTAAGTAAATTCATCAAGTCATAGGTGATATTGTTGGTGACGGTTATTCCTATGAGGACCCCTTTTAGTTGAACCTTGATCTCCATTGTTAATCTTGATTGGGTGAGGTGTTACTCTTCATTTTGTTTCTAATATAAAATCCCTAATCCTTGAATGAAATAGACCAATTCATAAAAGGGTTTCTTCTTCACCTCATAATGTAGAGAAATGAGAGAGTAGACATTATTCCACACACCAAAATTGTTTTTACATGCTCTTTTAACATCAAATAATGTTACATATAAATACATCAAACTTTGGATTAAGATAGTTGTACCATCTTAACAAACGAATAACCAATTGAGATAATATCTCAACCACACACCAAAATAGGAGCCAACTAGTTGGAGAGAATATCGTGTATCCAACTAGATCCAACAACCTCTTAAAATATAGAAATAGACTCCTTACATAGAGACAAAATCAACCTCGCAATGACCACTAATAATAATAATCACAAATATGATCACACGGATAAAAAAAGTAGGAGTTAATAATCCCAACACTCCCCCTTAATGACTACTTGTCTTAATCTTTGTTAGGTCAAGTCTTCATCATCATATAGTTCTCTCAACAAATAGTCCACCATGAATTGAAGAACCCCCTGATCAACAAAGTCTATATTTGGTCCATCCTGACACTAACATATTGTACCTCGATCATGTAGACATCACCAAACTGTCAAAGTCCATATAAAAGAACAACATGCTGAAATCTCTCCTACCCAACACCCGACAATTAATCCCAAATAAATTATTTATTGAATTAAAGAAAACCTGATGAGGTGGCAGGAGCGGGAGGGGTGATCATCTTCCCTCAAGGAAATCAAGTGTTATCCTATCATTGGAACCTGGGCATAACCACAAATAATCAAGCTGAAGCTTATGCTCTATACCAAGGACTCCATCTTGCCAACAACAGAAATATACACTCTATCACTGTGATAGGGGACTCCAAGGTAATCATAGGGTATGCTCGCAATGGATCCCACCCATCAAATTTACACTTAAGAGCCATTCTAAAAAGAATTGCTACAATGCACATAATCTTCTACAATATACAATTCCTTCACATCCTCAGAAAAAACAATAAACTGGCAGATGCCCAAGCAAACCAGGCAATTGAGCTTGAGCAAGGTGTTTTAGTTGTAAACGGAACTTCTCAAACTATGTCAATTCCATGATTCTAAGCTTTCTACAAAATGCCCTACAGAAACCTCAGAAAATAGAATGGGACACGATGGCAACCATTCGATATAGGACAACTCGCCCTTCTGATCCAAGTAAGATACCCACTCATCCCAATGCGCACCTCTCACCCCATCCCCAGAAAGACACCACCTGTCCCCTCCACACGCCCCCCCACCACCTATCTCCTTTACGCGCTTCCCCTCCACTTTCCTCCTTAATTATCTTGTCCTCGCTACACGCTCTCACTCTCGTATATCTCGGCTCCTCGACACATGCCTTTCATTAAATTGTGACCTCCAGCCTCCTTTCTTCCCCCCCCCAATCTTGGGAAGTCTCTTTGTTGTACTCTAGACAACCTCTGAGCGTGGGAGAGATATCTGGAACAAGGAACTGAGGAGCAGGGTGACGTCAATTATGTACAGACCATCAAATCTAGGTGAGGTGAAAGAGCCCAGTAATGGAAGAAATCATGGCTCGAGCGTTTGGAGATTTATTGGAAAATGGATAAATTTCATGAACCAAATGAAGGGAAGCGAAATTATCACTACAGGAGTAGCCCATTGGGGTAGCAAGCACATTCCGGAGAAGAATTGCGTACAGGCTCCTCCCAGTAAGTGAGCTGGTGGTTTGCACAATATGGGGAATCCAGGGAATACAACAAAGATGAACAGGCAAATTTTAGGAGTGGTTTCAGCAGAGGAGCATGAAGAGTTGGTAAGAGTTGTCCAAACTCTGCAAGTACAGCTAAGAGCCCTCTCCACACAGGTGCTCTCAATTATAAAAATCACCATCCAACATAGGAGTGAGCAACAGAGAAACAGGGACGAATGTGAGGTGCTCAGACAACAGATAGAGGAGATCAAATTTGTGTCCGGACCTATATCACCCAGCGCGAGCACCTCCCTCTTGGATGAGGCCTCTTTTCTAGGACTACATCTTCCACTGGATCTCAACCTATGGCCTCCCACAAAGGCAGAGCACAATGTACCAGGCCAGAATTGAATGTAACTAAATGCAATGTTTTTTTGCGATTTTATTAGGTACTTTCTGCAAGATATTTACCATAGATGCACAGTCAAGCTTTAGTGTTCTAGTTACAGCCTCCCCTATCCTCCATTTCCTTCGTGGAGAGCACAGAGGAGAGCATTTTGATAGCAACCAATTTTGTAACTAGGACATTGGTATCCGCTTTGTGGTCTTTTAATATAAATTTTAACCAATTTGTGTCAAAAAAAAAGAATTAAAGAAAACCTAAGTAATCAACTAAACATGCAAAGAAAGCATAAACTATGAAACCAAATCAAGCACACATAAAAACCAATGTTTTTGGGTAGATACCCTTGGAAAAACCCTGGAGGGAAAAACAATGTTGAGAATGATTTTATTATGCTAAAATCAGGGCTCCCATAACAAGGATAATGGACCACTGAGAGAAATACAACTTGTTAATGTTAATATTGTTTTTCTGGATAAGACTGTATGCAAGCTTTTGAAATGTCCAACGTTTCGAGTGGACACTCCACCCATCATCAGGGACAATCAAGATAAAATGTTAGAAAAGCGTATGTTGAGGTTTGTATTTAAAGTAGAGGAAAGGTGAGTAAACGTTGAGGAGAGAGAGTGAAAGGAGGAGAAATAATGGAATAATAAAATAACCATTAAACAAGATTAATAAAATGATTCAAAAAATGATTTAAATTTAATTTAGTTCAGATTAAAAAAATATTAAAGTGAAAAGTTTCAAATTTAGTTGAGATTAATAATTAAATATGGTTGAGATTAATAATAAAATAGAAATGATTAAAGAGATACCATAATAATCAAATTAAGGTGGAAAGTCAAAGCTAGAAGTAAGCAATAAAAATATTGATAAATGACAAGAAAATGAGATTAATGAATTGATTCATAAAATGATTTAAACTTAATTTAGTCAAGATTAAAAAATAATAAAGTAAAATTTTCAAAATTAGTTGAGATTAATAATAAAATATAGTTAAAATTAATAATAAAATAGAAATTATTAAAGAGATACCATAATAATAAAATTAAGGTGGAAAGTAAAATCTAGAAGTAGGAAGTAAAAATGTTGGAAAAGGAGAAAAATCGACAAAATAATAAAATAAAATGATATAAACTTAAAGGAGCTCAATAATAAAGTGAAGGTTTTAAATTTAGTTAAGATTAATAATCAAATTAAGGAAAAGGGATAGAGCTAGAAGTAAGGAGAAGATAACCTTGATAATATGA
>JASDQU010739652.1:141976-158933 GCA_032191745.1 Picea mariana
AAAAAAAAAAAAAAAACTAAAATTATTAATGATGAAAGGAGGAGACTAAGGAGAGGGAGATAAAATAATAGACAGATTGAGGAAGAGGGTCAAAGCTAGAAGTAAGGAGATAAAAACATTGATAATATGAGAAATTAATATTAAATACATAAGGTGGGGAAAGGGTAAAAGAGCGAGGGGGAAGAGAGGTCACATAGAGGGACTAATGGAAATAATGAAAAGAAACAAAAAGATCATGGAAGACTTAATTAAGGAGGAAAAGGAGGCGAAAATGATCCATAAAAATGCGTAGAGGACATCTACATAGAGGAAGTCCGATGATCTAGGTGATGAATGGTGGGCTTACAATGTTATGTTAAGAACCAAATATCAAAATAGCATAAAAACCTCAAAATAAGTAAGTTCAAATCCTTGACAAAGAGAGAAATTCGGATAATAAGCCTCTTCAAGGGGGAAACCTCCTTATACATCATATGAATTCACAAATACAATATGATTCCAAATGAAAAGGTATCCTTGGTATATATAAGAGACTAGGAGGTACAATTACAACTAATGGACCCAAGCAGACATAAATAAAATAACAATACTAATGTAATATGCCCCAATTAAGGGGTAATGTGCCACTATTTAGGAATTAACATGCCCCTCCCCTCGAGACAAGTGTTGTCCAAAATGATTAAGTAATTCTATAAGTTTCTTTATAAAAGACTCATCTTCCCAAGTGGAATCTTCAGCAGGTAGTTTCTTCCACTTAATGAGATACTCTGAAATGGATCTATTCCTTACTTGGCAAATTCTTGTGTTAGTGATAGCTTCAGGCCCCAATATGATTTTTTCTTCCTTGTCAAACTCTGGAAATATAGTTTGAACTGAGATATTGTCCTATAACCTTCTTTAAGCATGAAACATGGAAAACTGGGTGTACTCACGAAGATGCAGGCAGATCCAATTTGTATGCCATAGTACCAATATTTTGCAACACCTTATAAGGGCCATAGTACTTTGGTGATAATTTATTATCCTTATTAGATTTCTTGAGGGACATTTGTTTGTATGGTTGTATCCTTAAAAATACCCAATCCCCTACTTCAAAACCTCTTTCACTACGGTGTTGATCTGCTTGGTGTTTCATGAGATTCTGCGCCATGTTCAGGTTGTCCTTTAAGATTTGGAGAACTTGTTGTTGATGCTCGATGTGATCTTCCACTGCTTGAACCTTATATTTTTATTTTATATAAGAAGTGATGGATGGTAGGTTATATCCATAGAGTGCCATAAATGGTGTCATTTTTGTTGCAGTATGAAAGGAAGTGTTATACCACCATTATGCCAAGGTTAACCACTTGAACCATTGTGTTTGTTTATCAGAGACAAAGAAACAAAGGTAGACTTCCAAACATTTTTTCACTATCTCATTTTTTCCATTATATTGAGGATGATAAGATGAGCTATGAGACAAATGAGTACACAAACAAGAAAATATTTATGTCCAAAAATGTCCAGTGAATATGTCATCTCTGTCACTTACAATAATATTTGGGATTCCATGTATCTTTTGAACTGTCTCCATGAATGCAGTGGAAACTGCATTGTCTTTAAAAGGATGAGAGATTGCACAAAAGTGTGTGTACTTGGTCAATTTATCAACAATCACCATGATGACACTCTTTCCTTCAGATTTTGGTAACCTTCTGATGAAATCCATGGAAACCTCCTCTCAACACTGAGTTGGCATGGCTAATGGTTGTAAAATACCTGGGATCTTAATAGTTTCCACCTTATTTTGTTGGAAAACCAAAAATTCTTCCACAAACCTTTGAACATCAGTTTTAAGCCCATCCCAAAAAAATTCCTTCTTGACCCTGTGATAGGTTTTCAAAAATATTGAGTGCCCTCCTACTCGAGAGGTGTGCAATTCCAAAAGTACCTTTTGTTTTATTTGGGATTTCTTACATAAATATAAGTGATCTTTGTACCATAGTGAATCATTTTTCCATGTAAATGTATCTGATGCACTAGAATCTTGTTGCATTCATTGAATGAGAGTCCACACTTTTTCGTCATTCTTCCATTCATCCCTTGCTTTTGTTATCCAATCAGGTTGGATGATCAAGATAGCATAGAGAAAGGCCTCAACATCTTCATCCTTTATTGAGAGTGCATCTGCCACAACATTTTGCTTCCCTTTTTTGTAGATTATTTCAAAATCATAACCCAACATCTTGGTCACCCATTTTTGTTATACTTATGAAGATAGTCTTTGTTCCAAGAAGTATTTAAGACTGTCATGATCTATTTTGACCTTGAAGTGCCTACCTATTAGGTAAGGGCGCCATTTCTTCAATACATGTAGTATTTCCATAATTTCCTTATCATAAATGGGTTTGTGTAATTCCTTTACCCTAAGTGGTATACTTTTAAAATCAAGAGGCCTTCCTTCTTGCATTAGAACAACACCAATGCCATTTCCTAAGGCATCACATTCCATAATAAAGGTTTTTTTGAAGTTTGGTGTGATCAAGAAAGGAGCTTTGCACATCGCCTCTTTAAGTTTTTCAAAATATTGAGTTGCCTCTGGAGTCCATGAAAATGTATCCTTCTTAATTAATGTCGTTAAAGGTGTTTCTATTCTTCTAGAATTCGGAAAAAACTTGCGGTAGTAACCTGTCAAACCCAAAAATCCTCTAAGATTATTCAATGTTTTGGGAATTGGCCAGTCCATCATGGACTAAATCTTGTTAGGATCTACCTTGACACCTTCATGAGATAAAATATGACCCAAATACTCTACCTCCTTCAATCCAAAGAAACATTTGGATGGTTTGGCATACAATTGTTGCTTCTTTATTAGTTATAGCACCCTGTCAATATTCCCATTCTGTTGAGTTGTCACAGGAATAGTAGGAGCTCTTTCTAAGAAGGCATAGTCTCTTGATCGAGTGCAGGTCCGGCTCTATAAAGGAGTCATGGTTGAACATGATCCTCCCAAGACTTGCTATAGATTATCATATCATCAAAAATACTAACACAAGTTTTCAAAGGAAGGGCTTGAAAATAGAATTCATCATCCCTTGGAAGGTGGAAGATGCATTCGTAAGGCTAAATGGCATGACCAAAAATTCATAATGGCCTTCATGAGTTCGAAATGTTTTTTTTCAAATATCTGCTTCCTTTATTCTAATCTGAAGATACCCTGAACGAAGATCCAACTTTGTGAAGTAGAATACTCCATGTAGTTCATCTAAAAATTCATCAATGACGGGAATGGGAAACTTGTATTTAATGGTGATCTTGTTGAGCTCTCTGTAATTTGGACACATATGCCATGATCCCTCTTTCTTGAGTACCATTACCACCGATGCAAAGTAAGAACTTTGGCTAGGTATAATAATGTCATCCTCTAACATTTCTTCAACCATACACTCATTTTCACTCTTCTGGGCATAAGGGTATCTGTAAGGCCTGATGTTAGGAGGAAGACCTATGGGAATATCTTCAGATACTTTGGAATTCTTATCAATGATCCCTTGGAGATCTAGGGGAATAAATGGCTTAGATGTTTAAACATATAGTGAGCATAGTCATACAATTACACCCCAATGCCCCTTTTTCAATAATTTTGTCATGCCATTAGAGCTTATCACCCTACTAGGTTTCCCTGTGATACCCCTTAACTCAATATCCTTTCCTTCCAATGAAAATTTCATGAAAATTTCTTGAAAATTAAAAGCCACTATTCCCAATGATTTAACCATTGGACTCCTAGTACGACATCAACACTACCCATGGGTATAGAAATCATTGGACTATTAATTACATATTCCCCCATAGTAAGATTTATCTTATGTCATTTTCCAAAGAAATTGATAGTTCCTCCATTTGCAATAATTACTTGAAACTCTAGCATTGTATATATAAAGAAATTCACATCTTTGGCTAATTTATAGTGACTGAAATTACGAGTACTACCAGAATCAATTAGGACTATTACTTTTTTCTTTTTGATATATCCTTCGATCTTAAGGGTTTGAGGAGTGCTAATTCCAACCAATGAATTACATGATATGGTGGGGGTCAACTCTTCAAAAGAAATATCTTCTATGTTTTCATATTGAGATGGTTCTTGTTCTTGTTCTTGGTATTCCTCCTCTTCACAATCTATGTAGAGTAATTTCTTCTCACCACACTTATGTCCCTTATTGGACTTGGTATCACAATTAAAGCCTAAATTTTTTTCTTTTCTTTCCTCCAATTTTTGAGGTGTCAACCTTGTAGGTTGAGGTGTTTTATAAGAAGGAACAATATTCTCTCGATAGATGTAGGAGTGGTCCTTCTAGTATCCATAACCATATTTTTACTTTCAACATTTGTCGCCACCGTGAACACATTATCCAATGATTTGGGTTCCCAAAGGTGAACATCATGTTGAATGTTATCCTTTAAAGTTCCTAGGAATACATTAATCAGGTGCTCATCTGGAATATTCGTTACCTTTATATTCAATCTTTGGAAGTTCTCAATGTTCTCTGCAATTGAACCCTTTTGCTTGAGATTTATCAATTGGATGAAGAAGGTATTGCTCCTTGTATCCTCATAGTGTGTTATCATTTCTTCCATAAAAATTGTCCAAGCGACAAGTGTTTTGCGGGAACAAAGCCATCGATACCACAAAAATTAATTGGGTTCTAAATATAATATGCAATTCATACCTTTTGTGTGTGTGGCACATCATGTAGATCAAAGAAACGCTCCATTTGGAGTATCCATGTAATCGGATCCTTTCCATCAAACTTCCTCATATCGATCTTAGGAAGGTGGTTGATCTTTAACCCAAAGTTGGAGTTTCTCTAGTCTTGATTCATATTCCTTTTGTCCTCATCATGAATTTCATGGGATACATTGTCACTTTCAGGTG
Organism: Picea mariana; assembly: GCA_032191745.1. Lineage (NCBI taxonomy): Eukaryota > Viridiplantae > Streptophyta > Pinopsida > Pinales > Pinaceae > Picea > Picea mariana. Next base: position 146,895 of record JASDQU010739652.1, read on the forward strand.
GCCTCTATATCAACAACATTTTCAATCCTTCCATGATATCCCCTTTTAAACCATCCATATTAGTATCCATTAACACTTCTAGTTTAGCTTTAGTTGAATCCATCATCCCTTGTAGTTAATATTTTGCGCTTCAAAACCATACATGAGATTCCAACCTCATACAACTCCTCCTTTCTTTACAGTAGGTAATACGAGGAGTAATCCTTGGAATTGAAAAAAAAGATTCTGACCCAATATTATGAATTAACAGGGGCTAGTGTATTTCCAATGAATCTCTGGCCATCCTTCTTGCAAAGATTATTTTTCGAACACCAAGGATCTTAGTACTAGGAATGGAACTTATAACAATTTATTTTTTCTTAATGCCCTGTAATCTCCGAAGATTAATCACTTCAACAATCTCCGATGGTTCCATGATAGGGGTATCTGAAGTACAAACGAGATGTATGTTTGTTGTCCCGACCATTCTCACTACCCTTTGGAAAAGGGTAATGCCTATGGGCTATAACAAATCTTTTGTTTTGTCAATTTCCATATGTAGTGATTTCTCCCCTCATGCGCACCTATCAGATAGGTTCAACTATAAAAGCAAGGCCTATTGCATAGGTGTAACCTTTCGCTTGGTACTAAAATCATCAGAAGATGAGAGCATCTAAGGCTACATTGACTGGGGATACACGATAGAAGGAATTTTTCTATCTCCAGAACTCACCTTCACTGAGCGTAAGTTTTAATTCACCCAATTTTGTTTCCTGAATACCTTTTTTTCCCCAAAAAAAGAAGAACGAAAAGAATATCAAATCACACCATCTCTGTAATAGGTAAATGCTTATTTCTCCTCCAGATCCATCGAGATTATTCACAATAAGATATCCACTACAATTGTGAAGGTCTTATCAATAAAATTGTCATTTCTCTGAGATCTAGGCATAGTCAATTACAAATTAGATAATTTCCTTCATTCCCTTATACAAATGATTCCATGAATGAAATTTTTTCCTTCTTTTGTAAATTATTTATGTCTCTGCACATTTCTTCAACTTCATCATGAGTCCAAGTAGGTTTGTCTGAAGGCTTATTTGGTGTATAAGTTCCCTTTTCTGGTGGCATGTTGACCAAGTATCACTGCAAGGTAGAAATTCCTAATTGGATTAGGTAGATTTCCTCACAGATAAGGGAGTGTCAGATGCTATAACTCTTTGATATACGTGCGGGGTCTAACAATAATATTCAAACCAATATCTCAGGGAACTGACTAAGGAGGATTGGCCATGCCCCTAGTCATATTATCCAACTACCCATGTACTAGAGAGTCATCTCCCCGAGTGTTGTTCTCAGTGTACTATAGCAAAAAGATGGCCAAAAGGTTTACTCGACAAGTCTCAGGATTATAGAGGGTATCCCGATATACTCTAGGTACGTGGGAGCTCAAATCCATAGTAGTGTTGTCTAATGCGCAACCATTTGAAAGGGGCCTTCCGATATACTCTAGGTATGTGGAAGAAATAGTAACAACAACTCCTACGTTTAGAGATGCCAGAACATGTTTGTACCTAAAACAATCCCTAAGTTTCACTTAAATTTATGTGATACTCCTTTTATACCACTTTATTCTACTTTTTGAATCACCCCAATTGGATCTTCTAGTCAAAAGATATGAAAATTTCCAAAAAACAAACATACCTTTTAAACCATGATTTGGAGGTTGTTCTGCTAGCTAACCTTTCTTCTATTGTATCTTTACAATTTCAGCCCTTCTAGGTATAAAATTTTGTTCTGTAGTTCTCTGATATGTCCTCTCTGCAATTCCACTGGTCTGATCAAAATTGGATGTTCCAAGTGGAAGTTATGGTGACTTCCCCTCGCCTTGTTGATTTTTGTCCTTTCCAGGAGAGTGTACTTTTAAAGCATGCCAAGCACACAATATGTGATATATTATTCTTAAAATTGCACCTAGTCTACTGTCCAATGCAACTATTCTCAATTAATTTCGATAATCACTAAAGAAGATATCAATGTTTTACCTGGAATACTTGTTTAAGACTAGTTAATAGGACTAGTCAACTACCCTATCTTACACAGGGTGTATCTCCAAAATTAGGGTGACCCAAAAGATGAAATTTTTACCACATATACATTGATAATTATTATGAATATCTGCCATGTTTCATAGTCTAATGCATCACAAAAAAAAAATATAGAGAAAATTTTACGATGACTTAATTTAGGATGATTCAGGAACCCAATATTCCACAATATATATATCTAAAAATATAAATCCCCAAAATATGATATTTTAACCAAAATTAATTTGATCCATTTGATAAATATCCCCCAAGGCGTTCCATCTGAAACCTCCCATAAAAATATTTATAGAAAAAATTCCAAGGTGTCTCAGATGCAACAACAAAACCCCAAGACCTTGAGCTCTGATACCAAATGTTAAGAACCAAATATCAAAATAGCATAAAAACCTCAGAATAAGTACTCAATTCCTTGAAAAAGAGAGAAATTTAGATAATAAGCCTCTTTGATGGGGAAACCTCCTTATACATCTTATTAATTCACAAATACAAGATGATTCCAAATGAAAATGTCTCCTTGGTATATAGGAGACTAGGAGGTACAATTACAACTAATGGACCCAAGTCGACATAAATAAAATAACAATACTAATGTAATATGGCCCAATTAAGGGGTAATGTGCCACTATTTAGGGCTTAACATATTGGATAAGTTTGTAGCCATATTCTCGATTAAAATTATTTAGGTTTTTTCAATTTCAAGAGCTTCCCAAATGAGGCGAGATGAGTAATGAGGGTTACAGGATAAAAATTTTGTTTGGTCGAAACAAATTAGGTGTTTGGAATTGAAAGAGTGCTCGGTGATATCTGATTTGGAGATTATATTGTGGGTAGTATCAGCTATATGTTGTTTCAAATGAGATTTGAAGGATCTCTCAGTTTGACCTATGTAGGATTTACCACAAGAGAAAGGAATTCGGTAAACTCCTTGTCCCAACATAGGTTCGGATTTGTCTTTAGCAGTTATAAAAAATTGTTTGAGGGTTTTGTAGGGTTTGAAAATTGTTTTGATATTCTTCTTGGAAAACATTTTGGAGATATGATCAGTAGTTCCTTGGATGTAGGGGAGAGAGATGAGAGCCAAAGGTGGGTTGGATAATGATGAATTTTTTGGTTTCGGATTGTTGTCTAAGTGTAAGGCATGGTGAAATTGAGATAGGGGCAGACAAACCTGGAAAATTATGACTTGTTGTATGAACTAGATATGGAACAATTTTCAAGATGTATGTGACTATCCCTACTGTACACCCACATGCACACAACTATATCTACTATCACCTGAGTACACGTATAGAAAACCTATACGAAAAGCTTTGTATAGTGCAACACTCTCCTATGGCTTCCTCTGACTGAAACCCAACTGCGTGATCCTCTCTTCTCTCTTCTCCTTGACCTAATCTCTAGATGTAATTCCTTCTCCACCTATCCAAGATCTTGAATCACAGTCCTTCATGATTCAACTCTCTCGAAAGTAAATCCTCTTCTCTCAAGAATCTCGAGTATCAAGTGTCTTCCTCCTTCACCCTAGCCTTTCTTTTATAATTGTGAGTTATATCTCCAAAGTTATATCAAGACTGTTCATAATTGTAATTTTTCCAAGATTAGAAGAGGAAGAGAGAGTTTAAAAGGATAGAGCATCTTTGCTCCCAAGTTAGGCTCGTTTTTGGGAAAATATAAAATAGTCTACGGACTCATGTGCAACAAATTTATTATAGGTTTATTTGATCAGGAGTTGGAGCCTATGATGATATACTATGATAATCAGAGTTGTATCAAACTATAAGAGAATCCAGTATTCCATGAAATGTCCAAGCATATTGATATCAGATACCACTTCATTGGAGATATAATTGTTGGTGTGTTTAATTGTCTAATTAAATCATCCAATGCATTCAATTTTCAACCCAGGGTAAGTCTTTTATTACAAGGTTATCGTGCAATGTATATTCATACAAAGAACTCTCCTAACACTTTATAGTGAATGAAATCTACTAATCACACACTCTCTGCACAACAACTATGAACAAACTAGGTCCTTATATAAACTTAAAGATGCAATCAAGTAAGATGCTTAAAGGAAATTCATAAGAATCAATCCACCTTCTACTAAACTTGAACCAATTTGTAATTATCCAATCCTTACTACTTAAAATGGAATCTCAAGGAAAACCACAAAACACGCTGCTGAAAAGAAAAGAACTCGTAGTAATGGAATCTCAAAATGGATTAGAATTGTTGACATACATGTTCTTTTCTTTTCAACGGTGTGTTTTTTGGTTTTCCTTGAGATTCCTTTTTAAGTAGTAAGGATTGGATAATTAGAAATTGTTTCAAGTTCAGTAGAAGGTGGATTGATTCTTATGAATTTCCTTTAAGCATCATACTTGATTGCAACTTTAAGTTGATATAAGAACCTGGTTTGTTCATAGTAGTTGTGCAGAGAGTGTGTGATTWGTAGATTTCATTCACTAGAAAGTGTTAGGAGAGTTCTTTGTATGCATATACATTGCATGATAACCTTGTAATAAAAGACTTACCACGGGTTGAAAATTGAATGTATTGGATGATTTAATTAGACAATTAAACACACCAACAATTATATCTCAAACGAAGTGGTATCCGATATCAATATGCTTGGACATTTCATGGAATACTGGATTCTCTTAGAGTTTGATACAACTCTGATTATCACAGTATATCATCATAGGCTCTAACTCCTGATCAAATAAACTTGTAATAAATTTGCAAAGCCAAATGGATTCACAGTTAGCCATACTCACTGCCATATACACTACCTTTGCTGAATTGATTTCTACATAAGTCTGCTTCCTGCTGAACCAAGTAATCACTGTTGATCCTAAGTTGAAGAAGCACCCTGAGGTGCTCTTTCTATATACTTCACTCCCTTCCCAATCTGAGTCTATATATCCTCGCAACACCACTCCATCTTCTCCAAGATACCTCAAATCATAGTCCATTGTACCTATCAAGTAATTGAGCACATGTTTCTCTACAATCCAATGCACCTTCCTATGCTCCACCATGAATTGAATCAAGGTGTTCACAACAAACAAACATATGGCTTGGTGCTCACCAAATACATCAAGGACCCTATCAGCTGCCTATATATCCTTGGATCCACCAACTCTGAATATGAAGTGATCACCTTCTTCATATTCATAATCATAGGTGTAGCCATCAGTTTACAGTCCTCCATCTCGAATCTCCTCAAGATCTCAAATGCATACTTCCCTTGACCAAGGAAGATCTCTCCCGATACATTCCATACCTCTAAGCATAAGAAATAATCCATCAAGCCAATATCCTTCATCTCGAACTCACTTGTTAAATATGCTTTGCACCTATGAGAAATAAATCACCAATGTATAGAATGAAGATGAGTGGATCTGACCCAAGAAGTATGAAATACAAGTTAGGATCTACCTCACTCTTGGTAAAGCCCATACTTTGCAATTATCATCCAATCCTGCAATTATGAAGTCTGATGTATCCTCCATCTCATAACTAAAGCAATAGAAATAAAATCTCAAATAGAATCATACATGGAGACTGGAGAAAACTTATCCCCGTAGTACACTCCTTGTTTCTAGGATAACCCTCTCTCCACAAACCTCACTTTGAAATTCTCGATGCTACCATATGAAACATGCATGATCTTATATAGCCATATGGAACTCACAACTAAATTCCCCTCTGATCTTAGAACTATGTCCCAAACATCATTCCTCATAATAGAGGTGCACTCCTCTACCATGGTATCCTACCATACATGTCGATCTATTTCTTCCCCAAACTGGAAGACTCAACATCAATGATGCTACTCATAAGTGCCATATAGTTCTGAAACTTCTTCGAAGTTCGTTTATCTCTAATATCACTCCTAGGAGCCTCACTAGCATCCCTCAATGTCTGTAATATCCACTGGGGTCTCTTGATAGGACTGGAAGGGCGTAAATCCTCCCCTCCACCTAAATTATAAATTGCTAATTGTTGCTCATCCTTCAGATCTGGTTGCGCATTTCCCTCTGTCACTGCAAATGAATCCCTAGATCTTCTATATGCCCAGTTCTCCTTGAACTTAACATCTCTATTTACAACTATCTTCCGTTGCACTAGAATGAAGATCCTATAAGCCTTTGAGGTCTCACTGTACCACACAAATATACCCTTCTTTCCTTAATTCTCCAACTTCATCCTCAGATGACCAATCTTTGGATTCACTCCTGATAATTCCTCCTCTAGAGTCTTGTCCCCCAATATCCCGTGAGGACTCATGTTTTTCACATACATTGCTATGTTACTTTCCTTTTCCCATAGGAACATAGGTAACTCTTGTTCATGTATCATAGCCCTGGTAGAACCGATGATGGATCAATTATTTTTCTCTACAACCCCATTCTACTGAGGGTTGTATGAGACTGTAAACTCCCTCTTGATACTTGCCTCCTTGAAGAAATCATTGAAGTCATTGGAGGTATATTCTCCCCCATTATCTGAACTCAAGGCCTTGATATTATTACCTTTCTGGTTCTCTACATGAGCTCTAAACTCCTAAAACTAACTAAATACCTCATCCTTGGTATTCATAAAGAAGATCCATGTTTTCCTGGAAAAATCATCAATAAATGTCACATAGTATGATGATCCTAGTAATGATGCTACTGAAATCGACCCACTCACATCTGAATGGATAATATTCAAGATCCCTTTGGACCTACTCTCACTACTAGGAAAAGCATCCTTGGCATTCTTTCCAAGTTCACACCCTTTGTAGTCCCGATGGTGTAGAGCAGTCGGTGAGGGAGTGCGTTGTTAAGGAATTCTGTAAGTGAAGTCACCGGTTTGAAACCTATGGGGACACCTCAAATCCAACCATGTTAAGGGCTAGTGCATTCTAGGTCGGGTGCGATCCCTAGGTGAATTTGATGACTTATATTCCCTTAGGTCGTGACATCTCAACCACATGCCAATCTCACAAGTTAGGTATATTTAGCTAAAAAAAAAAAAAAACACACCCTTTGCACAATCCCTACTATCAATTTTGATCTCTTGAAGACTTGTAATAATCCCCCTTAGAATTGACAAATCCCTGTAGAGTAGGTGTCCCAACCTCTTGTTCCATAAATCTCATAGGTTATCACTATTGTGTACCAAATCCTAAATAGGCTTGCCATATAACCTGTATAAATTTACTTCTCTAACCCCAATGACCATTACTCTTTCCAGGCTAGCTTTCTCTAGATGTATGAGTACTTTCCCCATCTAAAAAGTGACGAAAAAACCCCTGTCCTCCATAGCTAAGACTAAAATAAAATTCTTTCTTCAAACCCAGTACATAAAGCACATATTGGGCATCCAACGAACCCCTTGACTCAATATGGAACATAGATATTCCCTATCCCTTCACTACATACCTAGCATCATCCCCAAGCTCCACATGAAGATCTAAGTCAATCTACGTCAGACTTCTAAATATATCTAGTGCTTCTATCATATGACAAGATGCACCATTGTCCAAGAATCAAACACTTCTCTTTGTTATGTTGGTAGAAAGGCAATAAACCAGTGAGTAATCCTTCTCAAACTTTGTTGTAAACTCATCAAGATGCGTCTCTATTGATGTTGTTGTTTTCATATTTCCATCACCCTTCTTCTTATTCTCCGCACACTGAGATACATAATGTCCATTCCTATGACATGGGAAACACTTGATTTTATGCAATTCCTTCTTCTTTCCTAGCTATGATGAACCTCCATCACTGTTACCCTTCTTACTAGAACTATTTCCTTTTCCATTCCTTGTCTAGTTACTGATAAGAGCCAAGTTCTCTTCACTACCTCCCTACTTGTTTCTCTTAGACTCCTCATGAGTCTTTTCTTAGATGCAATCATCCCAAAGTCTCTGTTAATCTAGGATATTTTCTTGAGTGATGAATCCCTTGACAAATGGTTCCCAAAACTTGGGAAGACCATTCAATGCCACATTCATGACCTCCACGTCCATTTTTTTCTCCCCTATGGCTACAATATGATCACGTACCTATGTGATCCTCAAGAGATATATGGTAACATTATCATATCTAGACATATGTACCGACATGAGTTTATTCCTTAAGACCATCTTCATATTTAAGTTTTTTCTCTGGAATAACGCTACTAAGGAAACAAACATCTCTTTGGATGTCTTCTTCTCGGATAAGTGAGGAATTAGATGATCCTTCACTAAATCCAATATGGCCCTATGTGCTTTGATCTCCTTCTTGTTGCGAGCTTCCAAAGCTACTAGATCTGTCAGTGGAGTAACAATTTTTTTCACTAACTCCAAAAGGTCATAAGCCTTAAACGCCAAAGTTACTCTTGATTTCCAAGAGAGGAAATTGGATGCTCCATTAAATTTGTTTCAAACCTTAACATTGTTTCTTCCATCCCTGATACTTGATAATCTTCCCTAGAAATAATTTGTTGTTGAAATTTCTCCTGTAATTAAGTATATAGACTTGTACGCACCTGTCACCACTAGAACCCGCGTGTGTACATGCTTGTGCACACTAACACCCTCGAATGTATGCTCTTGTGAACATTTCCACCCATGTGTGTATGTGCATGTGCAAACTTACACCCACGTATGTGCATTCATGTGCACACTACCACCCATGTGTGTACGCGTATGTCCCTTCTTACAACCTGCATATAGTTCCATAAACCTACAAAACCCTAGTTTTGGCTCAATACGATTTTTTCCCTGAAATATATCCTTTGATTTCTCCTGCTGGTTATGGATCTGCTATGGATATGATATTTGGTTTCCCTTCAGAGCATGTGTGTTTATACCATGTTGAAATTTATCCTACCTAGCACTCGCCGATTAATTCCAAATAAATCACTTAATGAACTAAAGCATACTTGAGTAATCAACTGAACATGTAGCAGAAGCATAAACTAGGAAACCGAATCAAGCACACATAAACACCAATATTTTTGGGTAGATTCCCCTGGTAAAACCCAAAAGTATAGGAGGGAAAACCAATGTTGAGAATGATTTTACTATGCTAAAATCATGGCTCCCATAACATGGATAATGGCCCACTGAGAGAAATACAACTGCAGACAAACCTGGAAATTTTGACATGTTGTGAAAACCAAATCTGGAATGCTTTTCAAGATGCATGCAATTGTCCCTGTTGTGCACCCATGTATAGACAACTGTCTTCATTGGAACTCTCATACACGTATGAAAAACCTATATGGAAATATCTATATGACGCAACACTCTCATGTAGATTCCTCTGACTCAAACCCACCTATATGATCTTCTCTTATATCTTCTCCTTGACATGAACTATAGATGGAACTCCTTCTCCATATATCCAATATCTTGAATCATAGTCCTTTGTGTTTCAACTCTCTCGAGACTAAATTCTCTACTCTCAAGAATCTCAAGTATCAAGTGTCTTCCTCCTTCACCCTAGCCTTACTTTTATAATCTCCAAAGTGATTGCATGTTGAGCTTACTTCTCACTTCACTTGAGATTTAGAAACATGCTAATTACTTTTAACAGTTTCCTTATTTAACTCAATTAAATTATTACATAATTAATCAAGAAAATAAATTTTCTTTAATAATTCCTTTAATTAAAGTAAATTAAAGAGTACAAGGATTTGGACAATTTCCACACGTCTAGACACATAGGCCTGTAAAGAAATACCCATCTGATTCTACCACTAGAATCAACAAAACCATCAACTGGAATGCATGGGTACCTAACTGTTGCAACCACTGGTCTAATAGGATGTCCTTCATGTACATGGTTCATTCTTCAAATTCTTCATGAAATCCCCCTAAATGTAAAAATTCTAGTTTTTAGGCACTTCCCAGAGTCTACAACCAACATGGTGCACTCATAGAGAATCCAATCAACACATGGTATGCTCCTCCAAGTGTTTAAAAACTCCATAATAGAGGTTTTTTCACTATACCGAACAAGTTATTCAAATAATCATGGACACGTGGAAAAGGAGTATGCATACCTACTCAAGTCTTACATCGATATGCCCTTTACATGTTACATACATAGGTATAAGTACATTAACATACTTCATCACATGGAGACACCAAGTACAAGCTTTGAAATTTTTTTCCCAAGTACCACTAAAATACTTCTCTTAAGTACCAATTCTAGGGAAGATACAAGCTTATAACATCATAGAATTTCTATAAATGCAATATGTGATTCAAATTTCCATATGGTCAATTCTATTTTTATTCAACACAACTTACAAAGTTTACCTTGTTTTTCCACAATCATTTGACTTCCAATGTTGTCACAAGAATTGTTACCAACTTCCCTTGGAACAAACTTTAAGAAATTCTATGTTGCATTTAGAACAACATCTATGTTCGTCTTACGACAATCTCACCATTCCACTTCAGAATTAAGTTTGCAATAAACCCTTGGCTTCTCCAACAAGAAAAATGAAACTTCATTGTATTTTTCACTACCATGATAACCAACCAATGGTGATTCACTCAAGAAAATTGCTTTCATCTCAAAACCAAAAGTTTCCATGCTCATCCATTCACTTGTAGCATTGTTATCTTGAATACATACCCATTGGGAACCAAAACTACCTTTGGGATGAACATTGTTACTACATAGATTGACTGGGAACCTATTGTAGTCCATCAACTTGACAATACTAAACAATTGTCCATCTTGTGAACGTATTTCCATCTACTGAGACACCTAGGTACCCAACCATAGTGCTCGCTAGTTCTTTAAGAGAATATTCTGGATATATGATGTATCCAAGTCCATATTACATTATTTTCACCTACCAATGAGGACTTATCGTGAAATAGTCGTCAAACAGTATTTCATCAAGGAACAATCAGAGGAGACAACCCACATAGCTATCTTTTCCTTTCAATTACAACACACTTTACCAAGTATACCAAGGAATGATTTTTACATTAATAATATTGCCACACAAGGCTACAAAACATCAACAAGAGATAATTGGATCAATTCATATACCTTCATGTTCCTCTATAGTTGTCCACATGTTTGGAGTCTTTATTTGAGTCTTTAACCTTTGAACCTTGAATGTCACTGTCCAAATCTTGTCTTGGATTTTCATACTCACCTACAATTTGTTAGAGTAGATAATTCTAAAAAAAACAATACACTTCATATTGAGTTAGCTAATATTAATACATTGGTTAAATTCAGTGAATCCAAGAAACTTCCTAGAACTCCATGATAGTTCTACACCAACATGCAACATTTGATCCATTGAACTAAGCATGCTTTTAACAGGGAAACTAACCAACACTTCCATACCATTTTCAGGATTTTAACATGCCTAGTGCTCAACATATCAAATGCCATACTTTCTATGCATCAATGCTTATGAAGTGAAATTATCCTCACTTTGTGTCTTCTCAACATCCCTATGGTTTCTTTATTATGCATTTCTTTCAAAAGATCATACAACCTCTGTAGTCACTACAAGTATCATTCAAAATTCAAATTGGCCTCTCAATAGAAACATACATCATGCTTTAATCTTTCCCATTTTCCAACTCATGGTTTCTCAAAGACTTTACTCAAGATGATGCATTTTCATTGTTCAGCTATCATGTGGTGCACATGGAGTACCATAGAGTTTCTACTTTTCCTTCAAGTTCTTTTCAGCTATATTCATGTGTGAGAACATTGAAAGTCTCTATTAATGTTAGCAATGACCTGTTATGCAAGCTAGTTGAGCTACTCTACATTGTTGAGGGAGATATTTAATTTTCCTTTATATGGAAGTAACTCCATCCTCTTTTGAAATCATGCACATACTTGGTGTCTTTGTTTGGATATTTCACATTTTTGTTCAATATTTTTCTTGGATCTCCAAACTAGGAGGGAATACCCCCCCCCCCCCC
>JASDQU010739652.1:158957-173012 GCA_032191745.1 Picea mariana
CTAGAGTATCACTCAGTGATAATTCTATTTTTCGTCACTTCAACTATGGAGTTTAGTTCAGCATGCATGAGCTTTTACGTGTTCCTGTTTAATTCTCTTATTATCCAACTAAATACACTTACTACTAGTCTTATTTTTGGAATTTCTAATTCCAATAATATCCAACTCCATTTATAACTACCCAACTCCATTTTTTGCTAGTTAATTTCACTTACTAGTAGTTAATTTCACTTACTAGTAGTTAATTTTGGAGTTACGTGTGCATGCACAAGGAATCCCTAACCCTAGTGTGCATTTATTCTCTCATGGAGAGTTATATATATGTATTTCACTATCTCATTGTAAGATATGAATTCAATAGTTCATTCTCTCTTCTTTATTTTTGGTCTCATACTTGCAAGTGTTTTTTCTTCTTAACAACTGGATTATTGTGCTAAAATGTGGGATCATTACCAAATGYTAAGATCGTAAGAATCCCTTGGTAGTATAACTATAGCATTGAAGGGAATTTAATCAATTTATCCTAAAGGCCAAGATACATCCTACAAAGTAGATTAGTCAATCAGAGTCAAACTTTGAATGTTCAAGGCTACAGGTATTTKGGAGCAACAACACATTACCTAATAGTCGTAGAACCATGAAAAAACTTTGAGGTTCAATAGGTGCACAACCTTTCTATATAACATAAATCCATTCCATCCTTCAAAGTATGATGCGACAACATAATGCATGACACTATCAATGTAGAAATCCTACCAACCACATCTACAAGCTACCAACTAGAGCTTATATTTCACAGAGGAAGTAATATATGCCATCAATTTTTCCATCAACAATGATTTGCAGGCACTATGATTCCATGAAAGGTTTCAATTTGAAAAAGGATCAATCAGTCCAGAACAAAAATTAATGAGGATCTGTGGAACTGCCAACACCATTGATGATGAGAAATAGCATAGGGAAATCACCAAAAGAAAGAAGATAGGGAAAGCATGTCGAACAATATTATGATCTAGAATTTCTTATCATGTTTGCAACCCTAAAGTAGTGGTCATCTTTTAGATGATCCATGATGTGACTTAGTTCTATATTCCAAAAACGAATTCAATTACCATTCCCATCAACATGTTGATTATACATAGGATGTTCAAAATTCCATGAGTTATTAAAGTATGGGATGGAGATGAAATTAGGGATTTATAAGCTAAATCATGAACTTTATGACCATTTATTAAAACATGGGGAAACCACATAAGAAATAAGAGATTTCTATGACCTTAAACACCTATTGGACTAGGATCTATTGAGAAGTACTCCATATTCTTAGTTTAATTTTTGGCCAAATAGATTCTTCCCCTTGGCCTAAGGTATTGTATTATATGTTCTCTAGGATAGTTTGATCTAACATTCTGATAAAATGGGCCAAGAACATCTAACAATAGTTGCGCCATCAATTTCTTAGGTAAGACAAGATTCACATAAACATTTTTCATGTATAGAAATATTTTATGGTTGGGTGTGGCATTCTCCCTCCCATTCGAGTATCGAGGAAATTGTTTAATGTCTTATTTATTGTACCATATTTTTACCCAAAAATATGGGTATCTAAACTCTACCATCACTATTAACAGGTAGAAGACGAATTCATGGGTTGATGCATCAAAATGCATTGACAACAATAAGACACACTGGATAGATTTCAACCCCATGGTGAGGTAGTCACATAAAATGTCAAGGATTGGTTTGAAATGGAAAATATAGATATATTTAGGTATGGGGATTTAAATACCACCTACATACTCTTCCCAAGTTCATCCTCTACATAATAAAAAACTAGGAGGCATGTTAATAAGTATCACCAACCAATACTTTATTGATATGAATAAGGCCACTTTGTACAAGCCATCGTAGATATCGATGTGGACATTCTTTTAGGGTACTATTCAAATCCATGGTCAATTAAGATTAAATACTATACCCTAACATCATAATCTACAAGTTGGCCCACTATGATCCATTAAACAAGCTTACTGAATTCTACCAACCTAGGGTTACAATTGGGTGCACAATGCACTGAAGGAAGAAAATTTTTGTCACATTGGAATGAGGATGATAAAATCATCATAGTCCTATATGAGTAGGGGTGGAGTAGACAACCATTTAATCTGGAACTCTATGAGTGTGAAAAGTACAACTCCAAAGAGGATAAGGTACTAACCACCCTGGTTCAACCTATAGGTTGTGAGAATTTAGGAGAAGATGTCAATCTCAATTGGACTATGGAACTTGTTGCAAATGTGAAAAGAAACACTAAGGATTTGAAATAAAAGAAAGAATATGTTGACATACAAAGACAATACCATTCAAAATTAATGTAGTCATATCAAGGGGAAACATTACACATCAAGCGCACCTAAATTCCCAAAGACATGGCTCGATAAGTGGAAAAAGAAGTGGAAAAAATCAAGGCTAGGAAGACTACTAGATGAAGATATCAAAACAAGAAAATAAACTGCATGAAATGACCAAATCCAACCTAAAGAGGAAACAACCTAGGCATACAAGGGTATAGGTTAAGCAACAAGGGTATAGGTTAAGCAAGGCCAGTGGAAAAGGGTGAGAAAGGAACAATGAATTGAATTAACTTTGTCAAAACAATGATATCCCTAAGGCACTCCAATCATTGGGGAGAACCAAAAAAAAAAATCAAATTAGTTTCAGGAGTAGAGTGATAGCAAGGAACTTTATTAGTAAGGACAATATTGGCCCATCCACTCTCAGAAAGGTTCAAATAGATACCACATCATTTCAACCCTGAGGAAAAGGAAGTTTCAACCCTGAATAATATCCCCCAAATATCGAGTGTTATTATCTAGTCATCACTTAGGCCACCAAAGGAAGGGTCATGTGGTATCTACAACAACTTCTCATTAACTCCATACATGATGCCTAGCCCTAATTATAGTTTAACCTCTTTCCTAGGAGGATTCATAGCATCATATACCATACAATACATTTTTCAACACACATTTTACTTATACTTTGTGGCATTAATAATTTCAATGATATAGTGGTATTGAAAACCTAACTTTAGATGAATTGAAGTAGGGATGATGAATTAGAAATGACTTAGTTGTGTTAGATCCACCATGAATACATCTTACAACTCTAGTTATTTGACTATCATTCATTATGGGCATGGTCATTGTGTATCTTAGTTTAATGACCACACTTGACCCATCTACTAATTCCACCATTCCTCTATCATTTGTCTCCAAGTCACCAACCTATTGTTGTATTCATCATCTCCATGAGTCCTTATATTATTCATCTCCAAGCCACTAACCTACACATAACAATCACTATATACACCAAATTTTGTTAGGATATAGGGAATTGTGCACCAAACACCCAAATACCCTTAAATGGACATCGAATCTATGATCACACTACATAGTAGTCAAATTAAGTAAATAGTACAAGGATCTATTCTACATTTAAATGTCATACCAAAAATATTAACAACACATGTGTTGGGCCTAACAAAAAATTAGCAAATTCAACCTTGTTCCATCGAGTTAAAGGATTATATAAAGAACAAAATCAAGATGAACAACATTACTTCAATTGAAAAGGATAATATAACACTTCAAACAAATATGGTAGAAAATAAGATATACTAGAAATACTAGTACACATGTTAGGTCCAACCACAAATTAACAAATTCAATTCTATGACATTAGGCTAAAGGAAAATATAATGAACAACTCATGTGCTAGGATGATTTTTAAATTGCAGTGGATATTCCACTAGAACAGTTTGTCACAACAAATCTTAAACTATTTTGAAATCTTAGATTTTGGCAGTTTATTTCCTTAGATCCTAGATTAGTTAATTACTAGCTTTTCTTGAATTTATGAAATTAATTGCATACGAAAATGAGAGAAATAAGAAAAAATATACATATCATCCACACAATTGAACATAAAATGTGTCATCGGAAACCCAATACGAAAGAAAACCCATCTAGAAGGCGAGGCCTATGCTCTGCTCTCTTTTCTTCAACTATGGAAAGAAAGTGCAGAGAAACAATGTTGATCAAAAATATTGTTTAAGATCTTTGAGATAACATGATGAGGATAAATGAAGGTTAGGGTTCACATGCACCAGCTACCCTCCCACCCTAACCACATCTGAACTCCTCTTCACACATTTGATCGCCTCTGCACCCCGACACTGACCACCACAGAAGAATGGGAACATAAAGGGGGTGAAAGCCCCCTCTTACCGTAACGTCACCGCCAATGATCCAGAGAACTCGCGAGCGTGCCAACCATCCTTTGAGCTTCCATTTCACTTACAAGACCAATATCTGTAGTAACAGATGGATATAAGGAAAGAATCAAACATGGTTGTTGAGTCCTCGCATCCAAAAGCAATAGGTCCAGATACCCGACAAATGTATCTCCCAAGCCCCGGTTGCGCCTAGGTACGTCATCAAAACCACCAGGATAGGGGAGCATACACAATTCATGAGAGACCATGCCCTCATAGGAAAATTCCTAGGTCTATGGCCCTTAGAAAAGGATCTAACCCACTAGATCAAGGCATGGTGGAACCCCAAGGGAGACTATGAGCTCCAACTAAGATCCAAAGGTTTCTTCACAGTAATATTCTACAACTTGGAGGACAAGGACAAGATATTTTAAGGGGGACCATATTTCTACAATTCGGCTGGCCTCTATCTCCGTTTCTAGACAGACCGCTTCTGCCCAAAAAAGGAAAACTTCGAATATGCACCAGTACGGATTCGCCTATGTTCCCTACCTCAAGATTTCTGGTTAGAGGAAATTTTACTGGGCATAGGCAACACCCTGGGTAAATATATCAAATATTCTGAAGCTACCAAATAGAGAAAATACATATCTTATGAAAGGATATGTGTCTATATGAACATGTCCAAAGCTCTGCCAGACACCGTTACATTAGAATACTAAGACAAGGAATGGGCACAAACCATAGACTATGAACAAATTCCTTTCAGATGTTGAAAATGCCATGAATGTGGACACCTTTTAAGAGACTTCCCTCTCAATGCCCCGCCCCAATAGGGAAGCTGAAGAGAAATCAAAGGAAGTGTTTACGCAGGTTCAAAATCAAAGGACACAAGCGCAGAAGAAGCCCACAACCAACAACGGAAAAAATAACCCAAACAATAATTCATTTGAATCCCTCAACTGCCTCCTAGAGGTAGAAGAGGTGGAAAACCCTCACAAGACCACGGGAAAAGATCCCAACAAGCACAAGAAATACTAGTCGTGACAAGAGTATCAAACCCCAGCAAACCAAGAAGATCCACAGACTCACCCAGTCTCAGGGAAAGAACCAAAAAGAGAGGAAGACATAGTCATGGAAATCGATGAGCAAGACCTAGCATAAATCGACCTAGACAGGTTAGAAGAAGCACTCAACAAGAAGGATCTTCAAACCTTACCAGAGGACCAAATCAGGAAAGTTCACAAAGTATTTTTGGACTCATTAGCAAGGGCTACATTTAGGTTGGGGATCAACACAGACCCAAACCAAGATCCAAGAAAACACCCAAAATAAAACAAGTGACGAGGCAAAAAATTGGTTGACCAGCTAATAAAGGAGGCGAGAAACTATATGATCAACTCGGTACAAATTCAAAGGCTCTTAGAGAGCTCCTTTTCCCACCCACCAAATTTTTAACCATGAAGATCCTCACCTGGAATATCAGAGGCCTAAATGGAAGATCCAAACAAAGTATTCTCTGAAACTGCATCAAAATGGAAGACCCTGATATATTCCAGATACAAGAGACAAAATGTGCAGGGAAAACTGTAGAAGATATCATCAAAATATGTTGGCGTAACTATGAATCCTATCAAATGGACTCAAAAGGGGCTTAAGGAGGCCTGTCCATCCCATGGAATCCTACTACAATCATCCTTGATCAAGGCTTCTCCACTTCGTGCACCATCACAACGCACTACAGAGCCATCTGTTCAGACAAGGAGGGAATGATCACAAATGCCTATGGACTTCAAAACAACCAAGACAAAGACCTGTTTCTTCAAATACTGGCTTATCTAGGCTCCTTAGAAAAGGGAAAGTGATGGATAATAGGGGGCAACTTCAACATGATTCTCACACTCGAAGAGAAGCGAGAGGGGAAAAATCTCCTAGAGCAAGATAACACAAAATTCCAGGAACTCATAGAGAACCTCAGACTGGTAGATATTGAGAATAGAAATGGCACCTACATCTGGACCAACAAAAGATTAGGTCACCAACAAATAGCATGCAGGCTTGATCGCTTCCTCATCTCGGAAACCCTCCTTTTGGAAGGCCCCCTAGTAGATTCCAACATCCTCCCGAAGGCAGTTTCAGACCACTGGTCGGTTTAGATCTAGGTTGATGCTATTGCCACCCCCAAGCTTAAACCCTTCAGATTTGAATTTTTTTGGCTCTCCCATCCAAATTTCTAGGAGTTAACCTGTCATTGGTGGAGCAGTGCGGATATATAGAGGAGTACAAAAATGTATTACTTCCAGCAAAAATTCAAACATTTTAAACAACAGGTGCACAAATGAAACAAAGAATTCTTTGGGAACATTTTCTAGGAAAGGAAAATATTGGAACAAAAACTAGAGAACCTTCAGGGACAATCCATGCACACAGGATACAAAATCACTCAGCAACAGCAGGAGAGTGAACTCAAAAGGCAACTAGAAGAAAGACACAAGAAGGAATAAATCTCATGGAGACAGAAATATTGGGTTCAATGGCTCAACGAGGGAGAGAAAAACACCAAATTATTCCACCATTCTATGATCCACAGATGCCTTATCAATCGCATCATGAAGTTGGATGACTCACAATGAAACACCCTATTAAATCATCAAGAAATAATGCATGAGATGACAGACTTCTACAAGGATCTCCTCTCAGAACCCAAGGTGGACCGCACCTCAGCAATAGAGAGGGTGACCCAAAATATCCCAACTATAATCACCCAGGAACAAAATGAGGCTCTCATGATGAGGTTATTCAGGAGTTACCCATAGGCAAGGCTCCAGGTCCATATGGTTTCACAATAGACTTCTTCCACTCTTGTTGGCCAATGTTAAGGGAGGAAGTGTGGCAGCTAGTGGAGGAATCACGCAGCTTAGGCAAAGTTCTTTCAACACTAAATGCCACTTTCCTCACCCTAATACCCAAATAATAAAGAGTCACAAATCCAGACAACTTCAGACCCATATCTCTTTGCAACGTGATCTACAAAATCATTTCCAAGGTCAGAGCTCTAAGAATCAAGCCAATTCTACCCTTCATCATCTCCAAGGAGAAATCAGGATATGTCGAAGGAAGGAAAATCATGGATAGCGTCATACTTGTCCATGAAATCATTCATTCACTCAAAAGAACTCGTACTCTAGGTATGCTTTTAAAACTTGACCTTTCAAAATCTTTTGACAAATTAAGCTGGCAATACATGAAAGCGCTCCTATCAGCTTTTGGTTTCAACAAGGATTGGGTCTCTTGGATAATGAACCTCATTTGATCAACCTTTTTCTCAATCCTCGTCAATGGTGTCCCCTCTCAACCCTTATCCCCCTTAAGAGGAATAAGGCAAGGCGACCCTCTCTCCCCTTTTATTTTTGTCATAATGGCTGAAGGTCTAGGACACTATATCAAGGCCTCAATTAAAAATGGATCCCTCCAAGGCCTCCCTTTTCATGGATTACAACCGGCAGCCTCCCACAACCAATTCTTCGATGACACGCTACTAATGAACACCCCCACCACACAAGAAGCAATTAAACTAAGCTCCATCCTCTCTGATTTAAGCGAAGCCTCTAGCACCACCTTTAATCTGGCCAAATCGCAACTATTCTTTTTTAATACTCCTGTGGCAATCCAACAACACCTTTCTCAAATTATGAATACCCCTGTTTGCACTCCGTCCTCTCACTACCTGGGACTCCCTCTTTCTGACTCAGTAGCTAGAAACATCTCTTGGGATTCTCTCCTACTCTTTGTCACCAACCGTCTTAGCAACTGGACCTTTCTCTCCCTCAACCTTCCATCCATAATCGTTCTCTTATAGTCAGTCCTCCAAGCCATCCCCTCTTACCTCTTCTCAGCCCTAGATGCCCCCCAATCAGTCATAAAGAAAATAAGGAATTTACAAAGAAAATTTATATGGCATGGACACAACCCGAAAAAAAAATGGGCCCTAGTCATCTGGGACAAAGTCTGCAAGCCCAAATCTTCAGGTGGTATGGGCCTCCAGGACCCTGGAAAATTAAACAACACCATGGGAGGAAGAATTTGGTGGAGATGACTCAAAACACGAGTACAGTTCTGGGCAAAACTCTGGAAATGAAAATATGCCCCAAATACGCACCAAAGTCAACTTATAAGAATGCAAGAGCAAATTCAGGGCTCCAACATCTAGAATGCAGCCTAGAAGAATCAACCACTCATACAGGAACATGCTTTCTGGAAAGTTTGCAATGGATAGAATGCCCTATTCTGAATGGATTCCTGGCAGCAAATGCCACCCCTTCAACTTGAATAAAATCTACAATTCTACAAAAATCACATTCAAGATCTCGCCACTCTCAAAGTAGCATATTTGTGGATAGATACCCCCAGAAACTCTCCCTGGAAAAGATGGAAATCTACTTATTAGGAACTCCAAGTGGCAATGGAATGCGACCTGTAGCACTCCAAACAAGCTACAACCCAAAGGCGAATCCAAAAAACCATAGACCAAGACATTCTCAGGTGGGGATACACACCTCATGGAAGCTTTACTATCAAGGAGGGATACATTCTTCAGGAGAAATTCCATAATCTTCATAAAGATAGCATCTGGACAACAATATGGAAATCAAAGCTCTGGCCCAAAATCTCTACATTCATCTTCATTCTACTCCAGAACAAGATCTTAACCTGGAACAATATTGAAAGACGAGGTTTTATTGGCCCCTTGATTTTCCATCTCCAGGTAGAAACCATGGAGCACCTCCTAAATAACTATCCACTCAGTGAGAACATCTAGAACCAGGCCACTCAGTTCATGAGAAGAATTGGACGAGTTAAAAACAACATCATAAGCACCACCATGGATTGGGGCTTCGGCTCCTTCAAAAACCCTATCCTGAACAGAACTTGGTAACTCTTACCAGGATTTATAGTTTGGCAACTATGGAAATAGAGGAATAGAAGAATATTTCATTCCCAGCCCTCTCCTCCCACCCTCCTCTAGAACACAATCCTCCTGCATATCCAGGAAACTCTTCAGCTACAGTTATGGACCAAGGAAGACTTCCCCACTGACCTAGGTGAGCTCTCGCTCCTTAACTCTTGGGGCTTCTCGTTTGCTCACTCCACCCCTCCTTAGCATCCCCCCCCCAATTTCAAAATCCTTTAGTCCCTCTAAGTGGATCCCCCCCCCATGCAAGGCTTCTATAAGGTCAACTTTGATGGTGCATCGAAAGGAAATCTAAGACACTCATGCTATGGAGTGGTCATAAGAAATAGTTTGGGCCAAATACAAAGACTCATTGCAGAAAATCTCGGATGCGACACCAATAACTCAACAGAAATTTGGGGTCTCATCAAAGGAGTGCAAATGTCTCTAGATCAAAACCTCACTTGTGTGATCATTGAAGGAGACTCCAAAATCATAATAGAGTTGTCAACAAAAATCCTGAATGGTAGAGATCCAAGGAAAATCACTCCCAGTTGGTGCCTCCTTGACCCTCTTTACATCTTCCAGGCTCTTCTCAGACCCTCTTTAATGCTAACCCCCTCACACATTTGGTGAAGTGAAAACAAAGTAGTGGACAGAATGGCCAATGCAGGGGTTGACTCTATGCAACAAATCGTTCTCCATGATTCCAGGCAGTTCCAAAGCTCACCCTTCTGGATCCAATGTGAGGAGCTAGCCCTAATCTGAATGGGGTGCCACCTCTGTCTACTTAGAAATTATTCCAAGTCAGAAATGATCAGAAGCTCAGGAGAGATGGTGACCATAAGCATCAGTGTCGAATATCTTCAACCAACAGATGTTTTCAGGATTTGTTTCCCAAAGTCGTGAAGTCGTGAAAAGTGTGAGAGAATCTAGACCATTGGTGCTCGAGAAGATCTGGACCATTGGTGCTCGAGGAGATTTGGACCGTCGATAGAGAATCTCGGGAACTCAGGAATCGGGAGAAGCTGCCTACCCAAGTCGCAAAGTCATGAAATGCGAGAGAGGATCTATACCATTGATCCCGAGGAAATATGGACCGTCAATCTGATCCTAAAGGACTCACAATTTTGGGTATTGGAAGAAGGGGAACACTCGGTTCTTCACTATCCTGAGGCATGAAATCCTAAAATATGGAATGCTTTTGCTCGAGGAGATCTGGACGGTTGGTGCTCGAAGAGATATGGACCATTGACATATGTTTTTGGGAACTTGGCAATCAGGATTCAGAAGCTAGGAGGGAGCTACTCCCCAAGTCGTGAAGTCGCGATATGAAAAATCGTGAAACACGAGAGAGGTTATCGACTATTGATCCCAAGGAAATATAGACCGTTGATCTAGTCTCGAAGGGCTTGCAACTTCAAGGATCACAAGAAGGGGAACACTCGGTTCTTCACTATCTCGAGGTGTGAAATCCTGAAATCTAGAATGCTGGTGCTCGAGGAGATCTGGACCATCAATAGATGATTTTGGGACCTCGTGGAATTGTGAAATGAGAGAGAGGATCGGGATCGTTGATCCCAAGGAAAGATGGACTGTCGATCAGGTCCCGAAGGGCTCACAATTTCAGGGATCAAAATAAGGGGAACACTCAGTTCTTCGCTATCCCGAGGTACGAAATCCCGAAATCGGGAGCAGCCACTAGTCGCAAAATGAAAACTCACGATGCAATCGTAGTGAAGTTCGAGGGCATGAGTTTTGAGAAAACCATTCCTCTGACAACGTGAAGTGAGAAGTCAAGAAGAGGATCTCAATCGCTAGTTACAGGCCACTGAGGACCGTTGATCTGATTCGATGGTTTCGAGGACTTGGACCTCGGAAAACCGCAGGCATTTTTGTGTATGTAGATACCTTCAACCACAGGTTTTTTTGTGTATGTAGATAGAATGCAGTTATTTCTATAAGCCTTTAGTTGAAATTAATATAAGGATCCACTTTTCATTCACAAAAAAAAACATGATGAGGACAAATACCCCTACAATTTTAAAGAGGTATTACTCCCCTATCAATATTTCATACTTTACAAAAGAAGACTATAAAATACTAGGTTTTCATAAAATAAATGTTCACATGAAAAGAAATTCTGAGAGAGGACTAGGCTTATTGAGGGGATGAGTATTCACAATATGATATAATACTCTAAACCATAAAGATATCATGATAAAAATAAAACATCATTGGACAAGATCAGAAAATGGTTCGCATTCATAGAGAACTTGACATGTGTTATCACCATAACAATTATACATGAAATACGAGTTTCAGATTTAGCAGACGACTAAAGAAGTGTAGAGATATGACATGATTTGGAGGACCATGTCACATATGGTGGCATATGGAAAATTATAGCGAATGCGTGAAAGGAAAGACTGGGCAGACCGTAGATTTCGAGGTGGCCCAGCTCAACAACCGAGACCCATATTGGGCGGTGAAATAGCACGAAGTTTAATTATGTGAAGGCGGGCCGGGGAAAACTATTGTGGTTTCATTCGTGGATGCATGGCGCCCTCAGAAGAACATTAGGGAAAAAATTGGTCTACCTAAAACCATTTTCTCCAACCCCCGATGTCATGTGTCGAAAAATCATTCGATATGTGTCATTCCCATAGATTGTGTACGAAAAGGGGAGAGTTAACGAATTATTCAGTCACATCGGTATCGTTTCTCAAGTACTTTACATCATTCAACGTTGGGTAAGCGTCGCCAGAAGGACAATCTAGAGGCTAATCGTTTGAAGCTAACAATGGAGTGTGATAGGCTGGAATTCGGACAAGTATTGTCATCATAGTCTGTTATTAAACACTAAATGACAACCATCYTCAAAATTATAGATAAGTTTATCCCGTTTGAGAAATCGACATTTCATTTAGTACGAAGTAATTGAAAAGAACAAGAAGATGAAAATTGTGTTTTCTACAACACTGGGAGACATGAACTAGGCCAATCAAACAACATCCAGTGAAACAGGATTTTCGACTAAGATGGCAAACCCATCAATGACTAAGAAATAGAAGTCGATTGCATAGATACTAGCAACCAAATTCCATACTGACCCTGTGACAGAACCAGAATTAGAGGTCAGACTAAATCATATCATGAGGGATTTAATCATCAACGGACACGTGGAGAATTGCTACAAACAAGCATAAAGGGGGAATCGGAGCAAGCGATAGAAGACAAGAGCTAGAGCTAAGGTGGTTGAAAGCGTTGGGAAAAATCAACTAGTCTGGTTGAACACCCTGAAAGAAGAAATCTCCGGGCTGGAATAAGTTCTCAAGTTGAAATGAGTATGTTTTAGAAAATTTTGGACCTATGGCGTTCAATGAAAATGCCTCAGATATGTCCGAATTGTTTATAACACTCCCTATAAAGTAGGAGAATAGTTTTTATGTGTTACTCTTTTATGTAACCAATCTCTATCTTTAGACTGTGGGGAAGTTGATTCGTTTTGAATCCCGCATGTAAATTTTCTATATATATTATCCCTAGGATAGAAAGGAGTGAGAGGGGGGCTGCCCTCGTTGCAGGTAGACTTTGTAAAATCATGGAGCTAAACTGAATATATGATGCAGAAGCAATTTTTGAACTGTTTATGAAAATATTCTAATTGGTTGTGATATGAGTTTTGTCCTATTTCATAGTGAGTGTTTCCCGTGTCTTTAAAATTCCATTTGCAATTTCCTCTTTTAAATTGGAGAGTTTAAAGTCTCGAATTCGTCTGATGATGCTCTAGACTTAGAAATTTAAATTCATGTGATTCTCTTCTCAACTATTTCAGAATTCATTTTAATATGCTCTGAAGCAGTTATGTGTTTTCCCTTTTCTTCTTTTTCCATGCAAATTTCAATTTGAAAATTTAGACTCATTTTCTCACTTAGCCTTTCTCCTCTAGATAATTCTAATGACCCGCCACTGCATTATTCATTTCTGACTCCATAGCCCAAATGTCACCCCCACTTCTTCAACAAATTTATAATACCCCCCCCCAAACAAATCAAATCTAGACAATGATTTCCAAAGAAATATCAAGTGACATGAGAGAGCCCTCTCTGAGTTGAGTAGGCTAGTGCCCAGCTTTAAAGTTGGTTGAAACAGTTACCTATGTTGTTTTTCTATCAGCCGGACAAAATTTACAGAGTGCTAACAACATGTATACGACATTAGACTCAAAAATGATTTTGATGGACAATAAATTTGAAACCTCGTGCTTTAAAATCAAATTATATGAAATCACTAATGTAATACCCCAAATAGTTATCTGGGGATCCCAAAAGGTACACAAATGTTTGTATTAAAAACAATAATTTTTGAATTGTTCATGAAAAGTAAAATCCATTAGTCCCTCAAAGAGGACTAGGATTGGGCTCCTGAGGACTATGAAATTTAAGGAAAGACCTGTAAGAAAGAAAGGAAAATAGTTAGGGGTCGGCCTTTGGTTTTCATAGATTCTGAAACAACAAAGGTTGGGTAATTACCAACTGACAAAAAGAAATAGTGTGATTACTTGAATTACTATGATGGGAGGAGGGATCTCACTATTTTCATTTTGGGGTGATTTTTGTAGAGTTTTTGTCTGGAGTTTTGGTGGACGTTGTAACTAAATTTGGCTAATCTAGCTCAGTTATATTTATCAATGCTTTATTTAACCATACTTCGATATACTCCTACATGGGAGAAACCATTGTCTCATGTTTAATCTTAGAATCGTACAATTCTTTCTCAATATCTCTAATATCAAAATTAGTTGGTGCAACGTGTCTTCAACCTC
>JASDQU010739652.1:173664-188635 GCA_032191745.1 Picea mariana
CTTTTTAACCATCCATTATTGATATACCTTAATCTAATTTTTTATGGTATTTTTTGTTCTCTCTTTTGCATGTCATTATTATTATATATTTTAGCAAAGAATGTGTGAATAACTTCCTGGTAGAAAATGTCATCACTATCCAGGTCCTTTTGGAGATATTTTTCAAAATTTGTAATCTTTGAAGAGAGTATAGTAGAACTAGTACATAGTTCCCATAAATCAGAGATCAAGGGAATTCTCTTTTTGATATTCTCTCCACTGTATTGTTAGATGGTCGTCAATAGTTTTGAAGCACCCCTTGTCTTGGAGCTAGATTCTGGAATGTCTTCCAAAGTATTGAGAGGATGGATGGTAGCAATTGGCTCAACAAATAGAGGCTTTGAAAGTAAGGCATTCTCCAATTCTTTATTTTTTTTTTTTCAATATTTGGTTTTCTATTTCAACTTCACTAATTGAGGATTTGAGTGCTTCTCTGGTTGCTTCCTGAAATTGCATGATCTTCGAGGGTTTTACCCCGTGTAGATCATTCTTAGAGCTCCATTTCTCAACAACATTTTTATTTTTAAGATTAATTTTTTAAATCAACCATTTTTTAGATTCCTTGTTGAAAGAAACATGGTGTAATGTGATAGAATCCTCTTCAAAAATCAATGGCTCTTGACAAGACAACTATTATGTTATTTTTCTATTTTCTAACAATCTCTATGTAGCCCAGTCTAGGTATTCTTCTTCTGCATCTACTTCCATGTCTTCAAATTAAGGTAAAGGAATTTATCCCTTTTGAGTTACATATCTTTTACTATTAAGTGCAACAGGGGTGGTATGATTTTTCCCAATATTTCCTTTTGGGGGGTTTTCATCTCCTCCACCACAAAAATTTCCCGAATGGGAATTCTTTGCTCCAAGACTGCTTCCCTGGGTTCGATTTTTTGTTGAAGAACTCCTCTATGAAATATTAGGTGAATTAGGGTTAGGGTTACCACTTCTCATGGTTCGACCCTTCTGTCTATGTTGGTAATTAGTTCTAACTAAGGTGTCAATATCATCATTAAATTTGTCCAGAATAGCTTTCATGGGGTTTTTATTATCCCCACCTCCTTTTTTAAATTGAGTAGTCTTCACAAAGGATGAGAAATAGCCGATTGTGGACATATGTGTTTTAAATAAATCATTGGATTCAAATCCCATAATTTCAAGGATTTATTTTAATTTGAAGTTATCAAAATTCTTAGCAAATTTATCCAGATGGGAAATGTTTTTGACAATGATTTCCCCAATTTTCCAAGGTAATGGAATGAACCTTTTTTTTTCTTCTTTTTAAAGAAGTGTTCCCAAAAATTATATTGTTTACAAAATTCAATAACAAAGAATTTATCTGACATGTAAAAAGGGAGTAAGGAGGGTTTCTCCTCAAAGCCGTATAATACTATGAAACTAAAATCATCTAAGGTTTCAAAACCCCCTTTTCCTACCAAAAAGAAAACAACTTCAATAGAAAATATTGATGTATTAGAACCATATACTATCCTTTTGAAAGTAGATAGGAAATCATTCTAAACTTCATAAAACTTGTATGGAGAATTGTGTTTCCATAATGCAGGATACCAAAATTACACAGGGTCTTTGCCAAAATCAACACTCATGCGAGCAAAATCTTCGAATATATAGTTGTATGTGTTGTATTACTGATAGGGGGGTGAATCAATAATAGAGAAATTTAATCCTTTTTAACCATAAAATGCAAGTGTTATATCAATGTAGCATTATCATCCAATTGTTGCAGAGTAAATAAACAATGAATAAATGAACAATCATACACACACAATACACAAGTTTTTTTATGTGGAAACCCAAAGTGGGAGAAAACCACATAATGTTTTTTCTTATATGTCTTTAAGAATTACATTCATTGGAAGCACCAACTTCCTTTGTTTTCTAGCTGCAACTGGAAGGAGGCTCCAACCCCCTAGTTTCTCAGGCTACAACCTGAGGGAAGCTCCAACTCCCCAATTCTCTAGCTACAACCAGAAGGAGTCTACAACCCCTTATTTTCTCCAACTACAACCGGAAGGTGGCTACAACCAACTATCCTTGCCCCGTCCAACCACCCTAAAATATAAGTAGAATGATGGAACCACTGTCACACTATTACTGTGAGATATACTGTTGTAAACCTGTACCAAACAAACTGTAACAACTTGTACCAAACAACCTGTAATCAACCTATACCATAAACAAGTGCATCAAACATGCACCAACCTATAACTCAACCTGTACCATCAACGAGTGCATCAACCATACACCAAATATGTATCAATCATGCATCAAATACACATAAACTATGACTCATCAATATGTACCAACATCATCAACTATACACTTCATGTGTGTGCCAAATCATCAACTAATTGTCTCAGCCATGTACCCAACATTTACCTCAACAAAAATCCCTCATCAATTTCATCATCCAAATCTGATTTGTAACTATGTACTATACCTGGTGTATATGATCACATACCTACAAACCTTCCTTAACAACCCTAACTTGAAATAATCATATGTACCTGCAATGAATAAATATCTAAAAATAGTACACAATGTTCTTTAGTGTCTTTAATGCACTTCCTCCAAGTTTCACTACTTGGAACCTCTCCAAAAACGAGTTATAGAAAAAATGGCACACCTTGTTGAATTCTTGCTTATTCTAGAGAGTGAAATTGTAGAGAATTCCCCGCAAGAAATATTTGTTGTATAGATTTGAAAATGGTACACATAATACTAAAGAATGTACTCTAACCAATACATTTGTTCTTACTGAATTTGGATCTATTAGGAAGAAGTTATGACATTTTTACCTAAAACACTTGTTTTAGACTAGTTTCAGGACTAGCCACAAACCCTATTTTCCACATAGTGTAACTCAAAAAATACAATGACCCACAAGATGGAATTTTTTATCATAGCTACTTGGATATATTTCCTCAACGACCTCCATATTTAATGGTCTGAATCATTCTAGAAAAATAGTTATTGCAAAAATGGTGAGATGACTTGTAAATAACATAGCTTAGAAAACATCATCAAAAGAATTTATCCTCCCTTGAATTTCGGCCTTCTTTACTTCACCTTCCCTATGAAATTCTCCTTAGATATCCTTTAGTTACCTCAGTCACTTGTATATATTCAATATTCTCAAGTGTTATTAAAATGAGAGACCCTTGCCTCTTATTTATACTTTTATGTAGCTTCCTCAAGGGGTTACCTCTAACCATCTTCAACCACTTTCGTTACTTTAGGGATAACCCACTTCTAACCACTTGTCCACTTAGTAATTTCTCCATTAACTTTATAATTTAAATAATTTATTTTGTATCCACTTTGAGTTATAGTACACTCATCACTTCACTTTATTATTTACCTTCTAAAAACTCTTAAACCACTTTCCTTACTTTAGGGCTAACCCATTTCTAACCACTTGTCCACTTAGTAATTTCTCCATTAACTTTATTATTTAAATAATTTATTTTGTATCCACTTTGAATTATATTACACCGATCACTTCACTTTATTATTTAAATAATTTCTTCTTTGCAACAATTTGACTACTTTGACCTTTTGAGGCTTCTCGATGACTCATGAGGGTTCTCCAAATTCACATGGCCATAACTCTCTAACTGTGAGGAGTTATGTGACATTCCACATACCACCAGAAATGGAATGACATATACTATCCATATAAAATATTCTTACCTTCAAATATATTAAAAATCATATCATTATACATCAAACAAACTTGGGTCCATTACCCAAACCTTTGTGCTACCAGAATTCTCTACCAAGCTTTCTTCAAGGGTTGACATCAATGAAAACCAACCCAGATAATCAACAATCTCCCCCTTTGGCATTGATGGCAACATTTTGATGCAATACTGAAGTCATATCACTCATACTCCCCCTATGACCATCGCTCCCCCTGGAACCATGCCTATGTGCTCTTACTCCAAGCATTTATCTTTTCATATGATAAATCTCTCCCCCTTTGTCATCAATGGAAAAGGTATATTTCCATCTGAGGTTCCTCCCCCTAACTGAACTCTTCCTGAAACTAATTTCCCAACCTAAATTGTCCTCTTTATGGTGCTTCCTTATGTAAATCTAATACATATAAGATAAGCATTCAAAATCATTCATTTTGGAGTAGAAATTACTCCGACTCTCTGGCGAAGATACTCAAAGGCTTCTCATGGAAGTGGTTTTGTAAATATGTCTGTCACTTGTTATTTTGTGCCCATATATTCAAATCTGATGTTTTTCTCTGCAACTTTTTCCCGTAGAAAGTGAAACTTTATTGGAGTGTGCTTCATCTTAGAGTGCATCACCGAGTTTTTTGAGATACTAATGGCACATGTATTATCACAATAGATTGGAATCAGATCATCATACTCAACCCCTATATCTGTCATATTTTGTTTCATCCATAGAACCCATGTACAATATGTTGTTGTTGCAATATACTCTGCTTCGGCTATAGATAAAGATATTGATGATTTTTTCTTTCTTA
Source organism: Picea mariana (assembly GCA_032191745.1). Taxonomy (NCBI): domain Eukaryota; kingdom Viridiplantae; phylum Streptophyta; class Pinopsida; order Pinales; family Pinaceae; genus Picea; species Picea mariana. The sequence goes on from JASDQU010739652.1 coordinate 178,226, forward strand.
TCCAAGATACTAAACACTCACCCAAGTAGAATGTTGTTCCACTAGTGCTTCATCAGTCATCAATGCAACCTGCCCACTCTGCATTTGTGTAGGCAATAAGTGATAAATGCTAAGACATGTGATTCCTTTGGTGCTGATTGAAATCGTGCCTCCTGTCCAACTGCATGCATTACATCTGGTCTGGATGTTGTCACATATAGTAAGCTACCAATCATTGACCTATATTTCCTCTGGTATGTAGAATTTGAATCATCATCTTTGCTCAAATTTCAACTTGTTGCAATATTCCATTCTGAACCTCTTTAGCATTTCTCTGATATACTTAGTTTCAGAAATAAAAATTCCTCGGTTTCTTTAACGTATCTAAATACCCAAAAAGAAGGATAGTTCTCCGAGTAATGACATTTCAAATTCATTCTGCATATCCTTTGCAAATTTCTGGCTTAACCTATCATCAGTACTTCCAAAAATAATATCATCAACATAAAATTCAATAAATAAAATACCATCTTGAGTTACCTTGATGTAGAGGTTGTTGTCTGCACTTCCTTTTCTAAACCCTGCATGTTGTAGATATTTATCCAGTCTAGATTACCATGCTCTAGGATCTTGTTTTAGACCATACAAGTCCTTCTTCAATTTACACACATAATCTGCATTCTCTGACAGCTGAAATCCTTCTGGTTGTTCAATGTAGACTTCATCTTCAAGTTTCCCATTCAAAAAATATGATTTCACATCCATTTGATACACTTTAATATTCTTGGAGCATGCACAAGATAAGAGCAATCAGATTGCTTCCATTCTGGAAACTGGGGAAAATGTCTCTTCAAACTTGATTCCTTCAACCTGTGTGTATCCTTTACTTACCAATATAGCTTTGTTCCTAGTAACATGTCCATCTTCATTCAATTTATTTCTGAAAACCAACTTTGTGACAATCACATTTTTATTCTTTGGTCTTAGAACCAATTCCCAAGTGTCATTCTTCTCTATTTGATCCAATTCTTCATCCATGGCCTTATTCCAAAATTCATCCTTACCAGCCTCTTCAAAAAAATTTGGTTCAATCGTAGACAAGAGTGCTAGGTGCATTTGTTCTAGTGAACAGATTCTTCTTCTAGTCTCAACTCTTGCATCCTTGTTTCCAAAAATATAATCTGAAGGATGATTCTTCTATACTCATTTGCTAGGTGTTTTTGGAGGCACTTGCTAAACTTGTTCTTATAATTCTTTATGATCCTCTTCATCTTCCCCTTCTACTTCTTCTACATCTTCTTCTTCTTCATCATAAAGCTATTCCATTGATTCATTTTCTTCTTCCTTTAATTCTCATCCACTTGTTTCATCAATTTTATATCGATGCTTTCCACAACTTTTTTCAACCTCAGATTGTAACACTTGTATGCTTTCCTTGTACTTGAGTAACCAACAAGTACTCATTCTTCCACATGAGAGTCAAACTTTCCCATTCTACCTTCTTTTCTTTTGATGTAGCATTTGCTTCCAAATACTTTGAAGTGGTTCACATTTGTTGGTCTTCCTTTCCATAGCTCATGTGGAGTTTTTTCATTGTTCTTTTTTAGCATTACTCTGTTTTGATTGTGAACTAATGTATGCATTGCATATGTCCAAAAAATATTTGTCAATTTGGAATCCATTAGCATTTCTCGATCCATTTCTTGTACTGTCATGTTCTTTCTTTCAACAACTCCATTCTATTGAGGTGTCCTAACAATGAAGAATTGTTTTTTTATTCCATGCCTAATGCAGTAGTCCATAAATTCCTTTGAAGTGAACTCTCCTCCATTATCAGATATCAAACATTTCATTTTTGAATCCATTTCATTTTCAACCATGTCCTTGTAGACCTTGAAGTTTTCAAAAGCTTTTGACTTATTCCCGAGAAAGCAAACTATAATCATTCTTGTATAATCATCAACTAATAACATAAAGTATTTATCACCTTTTAAAACCTTTGTTGTAGTTGGTCCAACTAGATTAGTATGCACAATTTCAAGTGGTCTTGTCGTTGAATATTCCTTTCATTTTGATGCAGGAGCATCGCCAACACATCAAGTGAGCCAGCGCGGAAGTGAAGGACAACTGGACAAGCCAACACAAATTTTGAAATCACCTTGGAAGTTGTGCGATCTTAAATGAGCCATTAAGATGAAGCACACTTGTATAATGTAACCGAACTTTGAGCCTTTCTCTCTCGTCCTTAGTAGGTAGGAGGCATTTAAAGTAGTTAATGTAGGTAGATAGAATTTAATTCTAGATTAGACAGTTCTAGAGCGCAAGAGGGAAACGGGATATAGACACCCTCATTTGTGTATTGTAACATTATTGAAGCATTGGAGCATAAGAGCATGCAGAGAGTTGTGTAAGAACACCCATGTATAGATATTTGGATTAATAGAAAGAGTTTAATTCAAATTCATAGTTTGTGTTTGTTCTTAGTGTATTGATGCTGAATGATATGCTCATTTGATGTTTGCTTCCTATTATACATTTTCTTTATGTGTTGTGTATATGATTTCATGATTGAGTTGAATTCTGAGAGGGAGAAGGAATGAGTTTCAATTGTTTCTCTATCTGAACAAGAATTCCTGCAAGGAGTGCAGTTGAAGTGTCCTCAAGGAGTGTGCTGACAAGGGGTTCAGATAGAGATAGCTTTTGTTCTCATTCACTTTAAGGTGCAGTTGGGCACAGGAGCTGTGCAAGGAGTGCGCAGACTGAGTGAAGTTCAGGGTTGCAAACCTGAGTAAGAGTTGAAGGACTACTGCTGCAAGTGGGCGCAGAGTCAAAAGGATTCAAGCACTTGAGGTKTTTGAAGGTTTCCACAAGGAGTGCAAGCAGGAGGTTTTCTGAGAAGGCGYAGAATCGTGAAAAGMTCAKGAAGGATAAGGCCTTCGAAATCGTTCAAGRACAATGTAGGGAAGCTTTGATTGAAAKTTGTACGAAGCATTGTAAGTTTKCATGTAGGTGGACAAGTTCTGCTATAAAGGAACACTTGAGTCATTTCACAGGTTTCATTAGGAGGAACGGACGGTCGAAATTCTCCAAGGAGAATTCATGAATTTCCGTGGACCGTTGGATCTCACGGAGGAGTAGGAAAGTTACTGTAGAAGCGTCAAAGGGTTCAAAGCTCAGGAGGGGCAGAACCGTAGATCCAAGTCACGAGGACTATCGGATCTACACGTGAACTTTCATATCGGGGTTTCATGGGTTGAAACTTTGTAATATTGCAACGGGAATCGTGAAATCACGATACGCGATATCCTGATAGTCAAATGAATAGTGTGGGGCCACAGGAGTCGACGAGATGGACAGGTGGCACTTCATATCGGGGTTTCGCAGCGAGAAGTCTCGAAACATTGACATCAGGATTCGTGATCCCGTGAAATCCGAAATCCTGATAGAGGTGATGGGACGTTGAAAGGTCAAACTCACATGCGTGTTGGAGTTTCGACATATCGGGAATCGGGAATCAGGGATACAAGTTACTCGACATCGCGAGTGTCAAATTCACGATAGAGAAAGTCCCAATAGGGAAGGGTCAGCGTTGACTGGTTCTCGGGTTTCGGGGATTCGAGAGACCTACGTTCGACCATTGGATCCATGAAGTCGCGAATTCCGATCTCCCAAGTGTAAAGAGGAGATCCTGCGAAGATCATTGTGGGTGCAGAATTCCCAATAGGGAACTAGAAGAGCCTTAGAGTTCTTTGGGTCGTGTAAGAGGAAAGATCATGTGAGTCGACATGGACCTTCTGACCTATAGGTTGTGTGGGGAGGGCATCGGCATCAAGTGGTATCAGAGCACAGAAAGGTTCTTTGCTTTCTGTAGCAGAGAAGAGAATTCGCCATGCCACCTAGGAGAAGGGACATGCAATCACCCGATCCAGAGGATAGGGAAATGCCGAGAAGAAGAAGTAGACAGATGACTAATACATCTATAGAAAGAGAGATGCGTGATCTACGAACCAGACTCAAAGATATGGAGACAACGCAAAGATGCACAGTCAGTGCAGGGGATCTGAGTGATTCCGAAAGCGAAGCTGAGGCTGAACGTGAAGAGGAAGTTGCAGCCGAAGATGCATCAAACGAGCATTTGATTAGAGCTATTGCAAGGATGGGCGTAAGAGAAAATATGGACGTTCCAGTTTATGAGGGGAACTTAGATGCAGAGGAGCTTCTAGATTGGATTAGAGCTCTAGACACATACTTTGACTATGAAGATGTCGAGGAGGACAAGAAGGTCAAGCGTGTTGTCACGAGACTAAAAGGACATGCAACATTGTGGTGGGATGAACTACAAGCTGACAGACGCTGCAAAGGCAAGCAGAAGATCAAAAGCTGGGACAAAATGATTGTGAAGCTGAAAGCGAAATTCATCCCCAGGGATTATCAAATTACTTTGTTAAGGAGGATGCAGAACCTGAGATAGAAGTTGATGACATTGAAAGAATACACTGAGGAATTCTACAAACTGAACATCAGGGCAGTTCATCGGGAGAGCGATGATGAAAAAGTTTCCAGATACATGAATGGCCTAAGATATGATATCCAGGATGAGATGAGCATGGTAACCATCCGAACGGTGGAAGATTCTTATCAGATGGCTTTGAAAGCTGAGGAGAAGCTGAGCCAAAAGAAGGGTCAGAGAGGCCGAGGCAGAAGTCAGCCTAGAGGCAAATCAGTTACCCAGGACAAATATCAGAAGCCCAAGGAGGATTGGAAGTTCGGGTCTGAGTCTAAATGAAAACGAACTGAGAGAGTTGGAACCTCACAAAGAGGGCAGCATACTGAGCAGAGAGGAGATTATGCTGACAACAACACTTTTCCTCGTACTAGAGGTAGAGGAAGAGGAAGAGGTGGAGTAATCACATGCTTCACGTGTGGAAAGAATGGGCACAAGTCTTATGAGTGTCTAGATAAGAAGAAATAAGTTGGAGAAACTCACATTGCCGAAGCACAGAGGTGAGATGTTGAAGCAGAAGATGTTGAAGGCGGAAGATCGCTGATGATGCGAAAAGTCCTTTTGACACCTAAGAAGGAGGTGGAGAGTTCAGTCCAAAGGACCAGACTTTTCAGGACTGATTGCAAGACCAAGGATAGGGTATGCAAGGTCATTGTATATAGTGGTAGCATGGATAATCTCGTTTCTACAGAGATGGTAGAGAAGCTGGAGCTGGAGACAACTAATCATCCAAGCCCATACAGAGTTTCGTGGCTACAGAAAGGACATCAGGTAACTATCACTAAACAATGTTTAGTTGAATTCAAGATAGGAGGATATAATGATAAAATCTTGTGTGATGTCATTCCTATAGATGTTTGTCATCTATTGTTGGGTAGACCATGGCAATATGACAGGAATGTGATTCATGATGGGAGAATGAACACATACACCCTGGAGAAGAATGGGAGGACACACATGTTTCTTCCAATTAAGGATAAGGAGGTGAAGCCGGAAGTAAGAAACACAGTACTTCTCATGAGTGGGAAGGAACTCCTTAATGAAGTTAAGAAGAAGGAGGATCCACAATTTATTGTGGTCAGGAAGCCTAGGATTGTTTTGACTAGCACCAAGGTAGATGATTTACCAGAAGAAATTCAGGAACTGCTGGAAGAGTTCGCTAACATTGTAGTTGACGAATTACCTCGTTCGTTGCCACTGATAAGAAGTGCGAGTCATCATATTGATCTCATACCAGGAGCCAGTTTGCAAAACAAAGCCGCGTACAGATTAACCCCGCAAGAAAATGAAGAGGTTAAAAGGCAAGTCTAGGACTTGTTGGACAAAGGTTTGGTCAGGGAAAGCTTGAGTCCATGTGCTGTTCCAATAGTACTCAGTCCGAATAAAGACAGAGGCTGGAGGATGTGTACTGACTCGAGGGAAATCAATAAGATAACCATCAGGTACAGATTTCCATTACCGAGGATGGATGATCTGATGGATTGCTTGAGTGGAGCAAAGTATTTTTCAAAGATTGATTTGAAAAGCAGTTATCACCAGATCCGCATGAGAGAAGGTGATGAATGGAAGAAAACATTCAAAACCAACGAAGGGTTGTATGAATGGCTTGTTATGCCATTTGTCTTAACAAATGCGTCGAGTACCTTCATGAGGTTGATGAACGAAGTCCTGAAGGAGTTCATTGGAAAATTTGTAATTGTGTATTTGGATGACATACTGGTTTACAGTAAAACAATGGCAGAGCATCTGAAGCATTTGGCTACAGTGATGCAGAAATTGCAGCAGGAGAAGCTATTGATAAATATGAAGAAGTCCTCATTCATGAATACAAAGCTCATTTACTTGGGATTTGTTATTTCGGCAAATGAGTTGAGGATGGATCCAGATAAAGTGGAAGTGATCAAGAATTGGCCATCACCGAAGAACATATTTGAGGTGAGAAGTTTCCATGGATTGGCTAGTTTCTACCGAAAATTCATCAGAAATTTCAGTGGAATTAGCGCAGCAATGATGGATACAGTGAAGAAAAGACACAAGTATTTTCACTGGACAGCAGAGGCTAAGAAGAGTTTCAATCTGTTGAAGAGGAAGATCACGGAACAACCAATTTTGGTGTTGCCGGATTTCCAGAAAACATTTCAGGTGAAATGCGATGCTAGTGGATTTGCAATCGGGGCAGTCTTGAGTCAGGAAGACAGGCCGATAGCATACTTCAGCGAGAAGCTGAATGACGCAAAAGTGAAGTACTCCACTTATGATAAGGAGTTTTATGCTATCATTCAAGCATTGAAGAAATGGATGCATTACTTGATTCCGAAAGAGTTTGTCTTGTACAGTGACAATCATGCACTGCAGTTTGTGACTCAATAGGAAAAGTTGAATCAGAAGCATGTCAAATGGGTTGAGTATATGCAGAATTTAAAATTTGTGATTAAACATATTTCTGGTACTGCCAACAAAGTTGTTGATGCTTTGAGCAGGAAGTGTTTGCTGTTCCAGGAGTTCAAAGTCAAAACGTTGGGTTTTGATGATCTCAGGGACATGTACGCAGATGATCCAGATTTTCAAGAGGCGTATGAAGTAGCTGAGAATCCAATTCTCAGGGATAGGAGCCAATGGATGGAGTATATGATCCAGGAGGGATTTTTGTTCAGGGGCAATCAACTGTGTATTCCGAAATGCTCCATGAGGGAGAACTTGCTAAAGGAGAAACACATTGGAGGATTGGCCGGACATTTCGGTCATGACAAAACATTCGCGAAGTTGAATGAGTCATATTTTTGGCTGGGAATGCGAACATACGTCAAGATATTTGTAGACAGATGCAAAATTTGCCAGCATTCAAAGGGAAGGAAGCAGATTGCAGGTTTTTATCAACCATTACCCATACCAGAGAGGCCATGGGACATAATTAGAAAGGATTTTGTATTGGGGTTGCCAAGAACACAAAGAGGTGTTGATTCAATCTTTGTGGTGGTGGATAGGTTTTCCAAGATGGCACACTTCATTCCATGTCAGAAGACTAGTGACGCAACTCACATTGCAAACATGTTTTTCAAAGAGGTCATTCGACTTCATGGGTTGCCAAGGAGCATAGTTTCGGATCGAGATACCAAATTCATAGGGAATTTTTGGAGGACCTTATGGAAGAAGATAGGAACTAACTTGGCATTTAGTTCGGCTTATCATCCTCAGATGGATGGACAAATAGAAGTGGTAAACAGAAGTCTGGGAGACTTGCTAAGAAGCTTGGTGACAGAGCACCACAGCCAGTGGGACAACATATTACCACAGGCAGAGTTTGCTTACAACGACTCAGTTAATAGGAGCACAGGGATGAGTCCATGTTAGGTTGTCTATAGCATGCAGCCGAGAGGAATTTTTGAACTGAGGGATTCAGAACAGACTGTGACTAGGAGCACTAGTGCAGAATAATTCGCAGAGGCGATGAAAGAACTTCACAGCCAGGTGAAGGGACGATTGCTGGAATCGAGTCAAGAGTATAAGCGTAGAGTCGATCAACATAGAAGAAAAATTTAGTTCGAGGTTGGTGATCTGGTTCTGGCACATTTGAGGAAATAAATTTTCCCGAGGGGAACATACAATAAGTTGAAGATGAAGAAAATTAGACCATGTAGGGTCTTGAAGAAACTTGGGGCAAATGCTTATGAGATTGAATTACCCGACAGGATCGGAATTTCTTCGATATTCAATATCTCGGATTTGTACCCATATAGAGTTGGGGAGATGGAGACTGGAGAGGAGCAGCCAATGATTCAGTGGAAAAAGAAGATTCCAATTGCAGATAAGCCACAGATGGAGTGCATACTGGACAAGAGAATGAGCAAGAGGACCAGGAGAAAGAAATACTTTGAGTATCTGGTCAAATGGAAGAACCATCCAGTTGAAGATGCCAGCTGGGAGAGCGAAGCGGAGATACGGAAGCATGGACAGACCGTGCAGGAGCTCATGGACAAGAGCCCATGAAAGTTTTCAAGCTAGGGAGTATGATGCAGGAGCATCGCCAACACATCAAGCGAGCCAACGCGGAAGTGAAGAACAGCTGGACAAGCCAACACAAATTTTGAAATCACCTTGGAAGTTGTTGCGCGATATTAAATGAGCCATTAAGATGAAGTGCACTTGTATAATGTAACCGGACTTTGAGCCTTTCTCTCTCGTCCTTAGTAGGTAGGAGGCATTTAAAGTAGTTAATGTAGGTATATAGAATTTAATTCTAGATTAGACAGTTCTAGAGCGCAAGAGGGAAATGGGATATAGACACCCTCATTTGTGTATTGTAACATTATTGAAGAATTGGAGCATAAGAGCATGCAGAGAGTTGTGTAAGAACACCCATGTATAGATATTTGGATTAATAGAAGGAGTTTGATTCAAATTCATGGTTTTGTGTTTGTTCTTTGTGTATTCATGCTGAATGATATGCTCATTTGATGTTTGCTTCCTGTTATACATTTGCTTTATGTGTTGTGTATATGATTTCATGATTGAGTTGAAGTCTGAGAGGGAGAAGGAATGAGTTTCAATTATTTCTCTATCTGAAAAAGAATTCCTGCAAGGAGTTCAGTTGAAGTGTCCGCAAGGAGTGCATTGACAAGGGGTTCAGATAGAGATAGCTTTTGTTCTCATTCACTTTAAGGTGCAGTTGGGCACAGGAGCCGTGCAAGGAGTGCACAGACCGAGTGAAATTCAGGGTTGCGAACCTGAGCAAGAGTTGAAGGACTGTTGTTGTAGGTGGGTGCAGAGTCAAAAGGATTCAAGCACTTGAAGGTTGCCGCAAGGAGTGCGAGCAGGAGGTTTTCTGAGAAGGCGCAAAATCGTGAAAATCTCAAGAAGGATAAGGCCTTCGAAATCATTCAAGGACAGTGCAGGGAAGCTGTGATTGAAAGTTGTAAGAAGTGTCATAAGTTTGCATGCAGGTGGACAAGTTCCACTATAAAGGAACAATTGAGTCATTTCGCAGGTTTCATTAGGAGGAACGAACGGTCGGAATTCTCCGAGGAGAATTTACAATTTTTGTGGACCATTAGATCTCATGGAGGAGCATAAAAGTTACCGTAGAAGCGTCAAAGGGTTCAAATCTCAGGAGGGGAAGAACCATAGATCCGAGTCACGAGGACTGTCGGATCTACACGTGAACTCGCATATCAAGGTTTCATGGGTTGAAACTTCGTAATATTGCAACGGGAATCGCAAAATCGCGATACGTGATATCCTGACAGTCAAAATAATAGTGTGGAGCCATAGGATTTGGCGAGGTGGACAGGTGGCACTTCATATCGTGGTTTCACAACGAGAAGTCCCGAAACATTGACATCAGGATTCGTGATCCCACAAAATCCAAAATATCGATAGAGGTGACGGGACGTTGAAAGGTCAAACTCACGTGCGTGTCAGAGTTTTGGCATATCAGGAATCGGGAGTAGGGGATACAAGTTATTCGACATCGCGAGTGTCGAATTTGCGATAGAGAAAGTCCCGATAGGGAAGNGTGTCCGCAAGGAGTGCATTGACAAGGGGTTCAGATAGAGATAGCTTTTGTTCTCATTCACTTTAAGGTGCAGTTGGGCACAGGAGCCGTGCAAGGAGTGCACAGACCGAGTGAAATTCAGGGTTGAGAACCTGAGCAAGAGTTGAAGGACTGTTGTTGTAGGTGGGTGCAGAGTCAAAAGGATTCAAGCACTTGAAGGTTGCCGCAAGGAGTGCGAGCAGGAGGTTTTCTGAGAAGGCGCAAAACCGTGAAAAGCTCAAGAAGGATAAGGCCTTCGAAATCATTCAAGGACAGTGCAGGGAAGCTGTGATTGAAAGTTGTAAGAAGTGTCATAAGTTTGCATGCAGGTGGACAAGTTCCACTATAAAGGAACAATTGAGTCATTTCGCAGGTTTCATTAGGAGGAACGGACGGT
>JASDQU010739652.1:190407-233112 GCA_032191745.1 Picea mariana
AGGCTTAAGTGATTTTCCCTAAGTAATTAGGCTTAATTTATCATTTAGCCTTAATTCCTCCTTATTTCTCCATCTGGTTCCCTGTTTGTGCCTGACTATAGTCTACGGGAACATATAGACTACTAAGTCACTCCCTGCTGGCCTAATCTTGGGGATGGGACATCACATGTAAGAGGAAAGATCCTATGAGTCGATGTGGACCTTCTGACCTACAGGTTGTGTGGGAAGGGCATCGACATCACATTTGAACCTGGTATTTGTTTTATTTCCTTGTTGACAATGCTTGCATAAAGTGTTGGTTGGTTTTGTGATCTAGGGCATTTCTTTAACTGGTTCCTTTTTTCTAACTTTGACAAGGTTATCAAAGTTTATGTGACCCATTCTTTTGTGCCATAGCCAAATTTCATCTTCCTTTCCTAGACAACACTTTGCATTTCCAATTTCACTTAATACATATATGTTGCTTGAAGTTCTTGCAGCTGTTGCAATCAATTTTCCTGAACCTTCTTTTCTTACCTCGCACTTCTATGAATCGAAAGTAATTTTATGACTTTGATCACACATTTGACTTACACTTAGAATATTATGTTTCATATCTTCTACTAGTAGAACATTTTCTGACTTGGTATTCTTGTTTCCAATTCTGGTTGTGCCTTTTCCAATGATTTTAGATGAATCATCATTTCCAAAGGAGACTGATCCATCTCTTTCCTTTATTAATGTAAGAAACCTATCTTTATCAATTGTCATGTGTTTTGAAGAACCACTGTCAACATACCAACTACGTTTCTTCTGCTTAGCTTGTAGAGCGAGTGTGCATTCTTCATTTCTTTATCAATTCTTCTTTCTTATCCATGTTCTCTTCTGAGGTTCATGTCTGTGATTGTTGTTGTTTTGTTTTGGTTCTCTAGGAGGGACCATCATTCTACAATATTTGTCCATGTGTCCAAATTTGTTGCACTTGTAGCATTCCACTCCAGTTCTCAATGATTCAAACATATTATAGATTCTTCTCTATGTTTCAATAGGCTTTCTTGGATAACCATTTTGTGGATGACTTTCAAAGTTGTTTATGTTCCTCCTATTAGCTCTGCAATTTACATCTTTATGTACAAAATTATTGCATGCATAACATAAACCAAAAAATATAGTTTGATACTTGGGAGTTGAAGATCTTCTAAAAGGAGATACTTTTATGAATCCTTCCTCTTCTTGAGGCCTATTTGTTTCTATCAGTCATTGATTTTGAAATCTAAATCTTCTCGATGGAGGAGTGTCCTTGTAATCTTCCTTGTAGGTCTTCATATTCTCTTTGATTGTTTCTGCATAAATGTTTGGGTATGTTTCTTGTTCTGTTTCTTTGGAGATTGATCCCTTTTCTATCTAATTGTATCCAAGTCTAGGCTTGTCATGATAAGGCTTTACTGCTAATAATGTCATCCAAAAATTTTGAGTTGTTCTGCATATTTTTATTTTGAAGATCCTTTCTCAATGTGACAATCTATGCTTCCAAATTTCCAATGATCCTGTCTCTTTCTTCTAACTATTCTTTGAGTACTTATTAAATTATTTTATCTTCTTCTATTTGGACCTTCAATTTTGTGATCATTTGTTCTAGTTCCTAAGTAGCTTATTTCTTGTATAGTTCTTCTTGTAGCTTATTTTTCTTCTTTTATCTTCTTATAACTTCTATGACACTCAACAATTCTTCACGATAGTCAAATTCTGCCTCTTCATATTCTTCTTCGATGTCTTATTTATAAGAGTCTTCTATTTCCATGAATAGAACTCTTTCTATCTCACTGTCACTGACTTCATCTTCATCTGATGAGGAGAAGTATTCTTTGGTGCATAAGTTTTTCTTGAAAGCTTTATTTTTTGTTCTTTTGCCTTTAAATGTTTGTTTGATATTTGTGTAATCTTCATCATTCCTCTTATTTTTCTTATGAGGACATTTTTTAGCAAAATGACCAATACCATCACAATTAAAACAAATCAATGGAAGATTATCTTTATATCTGTTGTTCGTTCCCTTGTTCAATGTTCTGACAAAGTTGGTCACTTCTTCTTCATCATCTTCTGAGAAGTCATTGTTGCTGCTATGTTCCTTTTGCTTTCCCTTTTGCTTTGACCTTTTGGATGCTTTGAAATTTGCTTCTTTTATATCTGAATTTTCCTATGTAGGTCTCATTTCATATGCTAGGAAGATTCCATGTAGTTCTTCCATGGTTATTGAGTCTAGATCTTCTCCTTCTTCTAGTGATGATATCTTAGGATCAAATCTCATAGGAAGAGATCTTAGTATCTTTTGAACAATTATAGATTCTTCAATTTCTTCACCCAATCCTATGATTGCATTCACTATTTCATAGACTCATAAGAAGTAATATGCAATATTCTCATCTTCCTTCCTCTTTAGTTGTTTGAATTGACCTCTGTAAGTTTGAAGCTTTGCTTCTTTGACTTTTGAATCTCTTTCATAAATATTTTGAAGCTTGTCCCAAATATCTTTAGAGTATTTACAATGTACAACTTTGGTATATACCGATTCACCAAGACGATTCAGAAGTGCATTTGTGGCTTTGGAATTATTTTGACTGAGTTTCATTACTTTTTCACTTGTTGGTGGAATTGTTGGTTCTTTGTATCCATATACTACTGATTGCCAAATTTCAAATCCATGTGCCTCTATATATTTTTTCATCCTTCTGCTCTAGAATGCATACTTTTTTCCATCAAACTGTGGTATTTAGTTTTTAGACATGTTGTTTCTCTCCATGATCTACCTTTCAGTGGTTAAACGGATTTATGAAGGAACCTACTCCGATACCAATTGTTGGATTACTTAGGGGGGGTGAATCAATAATAGAGAAATTTAATCATTTTTAACCATACAATGCAAGTGTTATATCAATGTAGCATTAGCATCCAATAGTTGCAGAGTAAATAAACAATGAACAAATGAGCAATAATACACATACACAATACACCAGTGTTTTTACATGGAAACCCAAAGCAGGAGAAAACCACAGAATGATTTTTATTATATGTCTTTAAGAATTACATTCATTGGAAGCACCAACTTCCTTTTTTTTTCCAGCTTCAACTTGAAGGAGGCTCCAACCCCCTAGTTTCTCAGGCTATAACCTGAAGGAAGATCCAACTCCCCAATTCTCTGGATACAACCAGAAGGAGGCTACAACCCCCTATGTTCTCCGGAAACAACCAGAAGGTGGCTACAACCACTTGTCCTTGCCCTGTCCAACTGCCCTGAAATATGAGTAGAATGATGGAACCACTTTCACACTATCACTATGAGATATATTATTGTAAAACTACACCAATAAAATTGTACCAAACAACCTATAACAACTTGTACCAAACAACCTGTAATCAATTTGTACCATAAACAAGTGCATCAACCATGAACCAACCTATACCTCAAATTGTACCATCAACGAGTGCATCAACCATGCACCAAATATGTATCAATCATGCATCAAATCCACATAAACTATGAATCATCAATATGTACCAACATCATCAACTATACACCTCATGTATGTGCCAACTCATCAACTACTTGTCTCAACCATGTACCCAACATGTACCTCAACCAAAATCCCTCATCAATTTCATCATCCAAATCTGATTTGTAACTATGTAATAGACCTGGTGTATATGATCACATACCTACAAACCTTCCTTAACTTTAACAACAAGAGATTATCATTTTTATCAAACTTTACTTTAGTCTCACATGACTAATTTTGGATTAGTCAAAAACCTTAACTTGAAATAATCATAACTATGTACCTATAATGAACAAATATCTAAAAATAGTACACAATGTTCTTTAGTGTCTTTTGTGCACTTCCTCCAGGTTTCACTACCTGGAAACTCTCATAAAATGAGTTATGGCAAAAATGGCATACCTTGTTGAATTTTGGCTTATTCTAGAGAGCGAACTTGTAGAGAATGACCCACACAAAATATTTGTTGTGTGGATCTGAAAATGGTACACATAATACTAAAGACTGTACTCTAACCAATACATTTTGTCTTATTGAATTTGGATATGTTATGAAGAAGTTATGATGTTTTTACCCAAAACACTTGTTTTAGACTAGTTTCAGGACTAGCCACAAACCCTATTTGCCACGGAGTGTAACTCCAAAAATACAACAACCCACAAGCTGAATTTTTTTATCATAGCTACTTGGATATGTTTCCTCAACGGCCTACATATTTTGTGGTATGAATCATTCTAGAAAAACGTTTATTGCGAAAATGGAAAGATGACCTGTAAATAACATATCTTAGAAAACATCATCAAAAGAATTTATCCTCCCTTGAATTTTGGCCTTCTTTACTTCACCTTCCCTATGAAATTCACCTTAGATATCCTTTGGTTACCTCAGTCACTTGTATATATTCAATATGCTCAAGTGTTATTAAATGAGAGACCCTTTCCTCTTATTTATACTTTTATGTAGCTTCCTCAAGGGGTTACCTTCTAACCATCTTAAACCACTTTCCTTATTTTAGGGATAACCCACTTCTAACCACTTGTCCACTTAGTAATTTCTCCATTAACTTTATTATTTAAATAATTTCTTTTTTTATCCACTTTTACTTATAGTACACTCATCACTTCACTTTATTATTTACCTTCTAAATTCTCTTAAACCACTATCCTTATTTTAGGACTAACCCATTTCTAACCACTTGTCCACTTAGTAATATCTCCATTAACTTTATTATTTAAATAATTTCTTTTGTATCCACTTTTACTTATAGTAAACTCATCACTTCACTTTATTATTTAAATAATTTTTTCTTTGCAACCACTTTGACTACTTTGACCTTTTGGGGCTTTTCGATGACTCATGAGGGTTCTCCAACTTCACATGACCATAACTCTCTAACTGTGAGGAGTTATGTGACATTCCACATACCACCAGAAATGGCATGACATGTACTATCCATATAGAATAGTCTTACATTCAAATATATTAAAACTCATACCATTATAATCAAACAAAGTTGGGTCCATTACCCAAACCTTTGTGCTACCAGTATTCGCTACCAGACTTTCTTCAAGGGTTGAAATCAATGACAAATAATCCAAATAATCAACAGTATGCTATCATGAAAATCAAGTGGAATTTTCAAAATATTTTGATGGCTTCAAAAGGAAAATTTCCAAGATTTTCATCCTTCCATGTTTGGCCTTTAGAAAGGCACCTGCTTCTAAAATTTTGAATATTGTACTATGCGCGAGGAGCCTAAGCATCCTTCTAAACACTATGGGTGCCATATAAATAGAAATCTTCCCCTAGAACTAAATAATCCTTGTTGGCCCTTGACCAAGTTTTGGGAGATTCTTGTTCATGTTGACCTATTTTGGGACGTCAACAACCTGTCGAAGGAGGAGTGGAATATGAAGTGGAGATCACAGGATCTCGGCTCCTTTTTGGGTTTTTGGGATTATGTAATGGGATTGGGATGTCGGCCCATGGGTTTACCCATGTTTAGGCCTACTTTGTAATATATAAATAGACGCTTAGGCTAGATAGAACTGTGGTGCATCTATGTGATGTGAATGTACGCTAAGTGCAAGTAGAGTCTGTAAGTTCTTTGTGCATGACTGTAAGAGACTTGCAGAGCTAAGTGCGGGTCCTTGTAGCAGATTTTGGAAGGCTTAGTGTTGTAATGCAAGGAAGAAGGATCTAGCGAGCTGCATAGATCTCTTGTCCTATGTGGAGTAAGGATTTTGAGGCTCTGTGCTTGTAACCAATTGACTAAAGATAATAAAGGAGAAGAGTTGGTGGACATAGCCCCAGGGTGGGGGTGAACCACGTAAACACTATGTTATGTTGCTTTGTGCTTTGTCTTGATGTGTTCACATGTTATTTTCTAAGTGCTTTGATGTATTTAGATAGATCTACTTATTCTTTGTGTGAGAATGTTAGATATGATCTATATGGTTATGCTAAGTGCTTGATCTACTTGATCTGATTTATTTACCTATGCTAAGTGCTTAAATACATTAGATTAGTGTGAATGTTGCGAAGCTCTATTTTATCAGCGAAGTGGATATTGATTGCATATTAAGGAACTGACGGTGCTAAGTGATTTATTAAGTATTATAATCACAGATCTATGTCCCAGCTAAGGTTATAGACACTTGAGTCCTGCAACCACTCCTGCCTCTACCTCAGGTGAGACTTCATCTACTTCGTAGGTGTTTCTGAAAGGGTCGGTAGTTAGGGCTTTGTTGGTGCATTGTTGTAGCATTGAACCCTGGGTCTGCCCCTATGCCAACAATCCTCTTTTCATTTCTAAAGCTATCAACACACTAGAGAATAAGCTCCTTGAAATATGATACTTCCAACATACAAACTACCAATGCTATTCCAGAATTCCAGACCTTATTTGAATTATATTCTTCAAGAGGGAGCATTGTATACCATTTAAATGCCTTAGATCATTGAAAATCATGGTATTGAAATCCTAATGTATTCACAGTGTCGCCACAATAGAGCTCTTTTCTTTTATTTGGGATATTTGGAAAAGGTTGATTAGCATGAAAAAGGTGGTGGTTCTTGTCGTAATAAGAATTTACAATGAGGATTTTAATTACTGAATTATTGCATGTACTTTATTTAATATCATACAAAGTGGATTTGAGTTTTAACTGCATGATTTGATTTTGCCTTAAGGCAGGGAAATTACAAGATTTGTGTCATTAAAATGATTTTTAATTCACCTCTTGGGCCACGCAATCTTGTAGTACAATCATAAATGTTCTTGAGAAATGGTATTGTGTGCTAGGATGTATGGAAAATGTTTAAGTATGGAGGTGTAAATTGAGTGATGAGAAGTGTGAAGTTATGATTACGTAA
Source organism: Picea mariana (assembly GCA_032191745.1). NCBI lineage: Eukaryota > Viridiplantae > Streptophyta > Pinopsida > Pinales > Pinaceae > Picea > Picea mariana. The sequence continues at coordinate 197,316 of JASDQU010739652.1, forward strand.
TTACGGGATAGTGGGATTATGAGATATGAAGGGAGGATGTAGGGGAGTTCAGCATCCGCAATTTGAAAATATACTAAGTAAAAGAAAGAATGAGATGTATGTTGTAGGAGAAAGTGGGTCATTTTTGAATGAGAGGAATGCGGGGTTGCAGGGTTGGGGGTATTTTGGAACATCATTTACCCCTGCAATATGACTCCCGTAAATAGATAAAATGACTAAGTATGGAAAAAAAGGAAAATAGAAAAATGGTTAAGTGTGATGTTTAGAGACTTGTGGGTTTGCAGGTTTGTGGTGTTATGGTGACTATGGGTAAGGTTAACAAAAAACACAAGAGAAAAAGAAAGAAAAATTGGATAAGTATAGGTTATATAAGAAAGGGAAAAAGATATAAAGTGACTCAAACTTTGATGACTGAAAAAGTGATCAACAAAGAGGCACTCTTTGTGGAGTTTTCTTTGACATTGTGGCCTGAACAACCGCTACAAAATATCCTACCTCCTCTATTATTCTCTCAAACMACCACTCCTTGTATGCTCTCCTCAAATATGGAACAAGTATAATGCAAAGGAATKGACCCTTTCTGCTCCTAGTGGTATGATATCTAACATATCCCAATAGACATCTAGGGTTAGGGTTTTGACTTCCTCAACCCTCAATTAGTAATAAGGYTTATACCTTAGAATCTTCTTTAAAGTCCACACATGGCTAGCCCCAAATGTTTTTAGTAATAGAGGTTTATTTGGMATCCACTCGTACCATGGTGGTAAACAAGGTAGGTCAACTTGTGGGAGGAATAACTTTCATATACAAGCTCCAATTGAGGTGATTTTGGCACCATTAGAAAGGTGTCAATCAGTTAGGATTTGGGGAATTCTGCACCAGCCACCCAAATATCCTCCAATGGGTATCCAATCTATCGTCATTCTACATAGTAGCCAAATTAAGTAAATAATACAATGATCTATTCTACATTTAAATGCCATACTAGAACTATTAACAACACATGTGCTCGGCTAAACCACAAGTTAGAAAATCCAACCGTATGACATTGTGTTAAAGGATTATATAAAGAAAAAAATCAATATAGACAACATTAAGTCAATCGAAGGATAAGACAACACTTAAAACAAATATGGTAGAAAATAATATATATTAGAAATATTAACACACATTCTAGGCCCAACCACAAATTAACAAATTAAAAATTATGCAAATAGTATAAAGGAGAATATAAGGAACAAATAATGTGCTAGGATGATCTATAAACTGCCATGGATATTCCACTAGAATAGATCATCACAATAAGTCTTAAAGTATTATGAAATCTTAGATTTTTGCAATTTATTTCCTTAGATCCTAGATTAGTTAATTACTAGCTTTTCTTGAATTTATGAAATTAGCTGAAGAGGAAAATTAGAGGAATGAGAAAAAAATTATACACCATCCATAAAATTTAACACAAGATGTATCCTGACAAACCCAATATGGGAGAAAGCCCAGCTACAAGGTGATGCATGTGCTTTATTCTCTTTTCTTCAATTATGGAAAGAAAGTACAAAGAAAGTGGCACTCACTATAGATTTGCCTTTGACAATGTGATATGAATGGTTGCCACATAATATCCTACCTCCTCTATTATGCTCTCAAACTACCACTCCTTGGATGATTTTCTCAACTATGGAATAAGTACAATGCAAAATAATGGACCCTTTCTTCTCCTAGCAACCCAATATTTAACATACCCTGATAGCCATCTAGGGTTAGGGATTTGACTTTCTCAACCCTCAATTAGTGATAAGGTTTGGAACTTCTATAATCTTCTTGAAATTACACTCATGGTTATCCCCACACATTTTGAGTAATGGGGGATGACGTGGCATCCACTCATACCATGGTGGTAAACAAGGTAGGTCAATTTGTGAGAGGCATAATGTTCACATACGAGCTCTGATTGAAGCAATTTTTGCACCGTTGGGAAGGTCTCAATGTGTTATTATTTGAGGAATTCTACACCAAGCACCCAATCTCCTCCAATGGACATCCAATATATTTTCTCTCTACATAGTATCCAAATTAAGTAAATAGTGCAAGGATATATTCTACATTTAAATTCCATACTAGAAATGTTTATAACACATGTGCTAGGACTAACCACAAATTAGAAAATTCAACCCTATTCCATCATGTTAAAGGATAATATAAAGAACAAAATCAAGATAGAAAACATTAATTCAATTGAAAAGGATAATACATTACTTAAAACAAATATGGTAGAAAATAATATATACTAGAAATACTAACACATATGGTAGGTTGTTATGATCCAATGCCTTAAAAATGATAACAAGTCAATGAATAGTCCACTTCAGAGGGGAAACCTCCTTTTTGCAATATATCCATCTCATAATACAATATGACATGAGATAAGATGATCCTAAGACTAGGTCTCCTTTATATATATATAGGAGACAAAGGGTACAATTATAATGAAAGGGTGCAATGAAGGGTTCTAGCCTACAGACAAATATAACACTAGAAAAGTAATAATTCAATATCTAGGGCTTAATAATGCGTTTGATATATAACATGGGGATTTGTATAGTAATTAACATTCTCCTCCCCTTCAAACAAGTTTTTTCCTCAACACTTGACTAACCGAGGGTGTTTTTGCATGAAGAACTCATTCTCCCATGCTGCCTCTTCCACTGGTAGGTTCCTCCATTTGATGAGGTATTCAATAATTGCTTTATTTCTTAGTCCTTAATTATTATTTCAAGGATTTTTTCTGGTCCTAGTATGATCTTCTTCATTAATCTATGGTAAAATACTTTATACTAGTATCTTTTTTACGATTACCTTCTTTAAGAAAGAAACACGGAAGACCAGATGTACACATGAAGATGGAGGCAACTCCAATTTGTAAGCCATACTTGCAATCCTTTGCAAAACCTTATAGGGGAAATAATGTTTGGGTGTTAATTTATTGTCCTTCTTTTGTTTATTGAGGGACATCTATTTATATGGTTATAGCCTCGGAAATACCCAATCACCCATTTCAAATTCCATTTCATTGCGATGTTCATCAATTTGTTGTTTCATCCTATTTTGTTCCATAACAAAGTTATCCTTCAATAGTTTGAGAACCTCTTGTTGGTGCCCTATGTGTTACTCCACTTATTGAACCTTTGTAGTCCCTTTCATGGGTAATTCTATGGATGGAGGATTATATCCATAAAGTTCTAGAAATGGGGACATTTTTTATGAAGTATGGAAGGATGTGTTGTACCACCATTCTTCCAAGGCCAACCACTTGACCCATTGTGTATGTTTGTCAGATGCAAATCAATGAAGACATCCTTTTAGACATTTATTCACAATCTTAATTTTCCTATCAGATTGAGGATGGTAAGATGAGCTATGATCCAATTGAGTACCCAAACAAGAAAATAATACAATCCAAAAAATTCCAGTGAAAATCGGATCTCTATCACTTACAATAATATTGGGGAATCCATGTAGCTTTTGAATTGTTTCCATGAATGTTGTGGCTATTTTTCTTTCTTTAAAAGGATGAGAAGTAAAGAAAAAATGGGCATACCATTTCAATCTATCCAATACTACCATGATGATAGTCTTTCCTTCATATTTGGGTAAACTTGTAATAAAATCCATTGAAACTTCTTCCCAACATTGACTTGGTATAGATAATGGTTGCAGGAGACCTGGAATCTTGATTGTCTCTCCCTTATTTTGTTTCCAGAACACACATTTAAACACTAACTTTTGAACATAAGTTTTAAGACCTTCCTAGAAAAAATCCTTCTTGATCATGCAGTATGTTTTCAAGAATCATGAACGTCCTCCTATAGAAGAAGTGTACAATTCCAGAAGGACCTTCTGTTTGAATTGGGAATTCTTACATAAATATAGGCGATCATGATACCATAGAAAGTCATTATTCCATACAAAATTATCCACTGAATTGGGGTCCTCTTGTAGTTTTTGAATGATCTTTCATACCTCTTGATCTTGCTTCCATTCTATCCTTGCTTCTTCCACCCAATCAAAGTGTAGAATAGAAATAACACATAATGAACCTTCTGTTTCTTCTTCTTTCATTGAAAGGGCATCTTCCACAACATTATTTTTTATTTTTTTGTAGATAATTTCAAAGTCATAGCCTAGCATCTTTGTAACCCCTTTTTTTTTCTCTTTTGAAGATAATCATTGCTCCAAGAAGTACTTAAAACTATCACAACCTATTGTTATTTTGAAGTGTCTTCCTATTAGCTAAGGGCGCTATTTCTTAATTGCATGTAGTATGGCCAACATTTATTTTTCATAAGTGGGTTTGATTACATTTTTTCCTTTAACTTGGATACTTTCAAAGGCAAGAGGAATTCATTCTTGCATTAAAATTGCACCAATACCATGGCCTGAGGCATCAAACTCCACAATAAATATTTTTGTGAAATCAAGTGTGGCCAAGACAAGAGTTGTACACATATCCTCCTTAAGTTTTTCAAAAGCTTTGGTTTTTGCTTAACTCCAAGAAAATGCTTCCTTATTTAATAATGTTCTTATAGGTGTTGTTATTTGACCATAGTTTTTGAAAAACTTGTGGTAATAGCTTATCAATCCTAAGAATCCTCTAAGTTTTTTCAAGGTTTTAGGAATTGGCCATTCCCTCATGGCTTCAATTTTGTTAGGGTCCACTTTTACACCTTCATGATATACAATATGACCCAAATATTCCACTTCTTGAACCCCAAAGGAACACTTTGAAGGCTTTGCATAAAGTTGTTTCTCTTCCAAAAGTTGTAATACTATGTCAACATGTTGTACATTCTCTTCCTCGGATTTGTTGTAGATTAGTATGTCATCAAAAAATACTAACAAAAAAATTATAAGGAATGGCTTGAAAATAGAACTCATCAAGCTTTGAAATGTTGAAGGTGCATTATTAAGTCCAAATGGCATAACCAAAAAATCATAATGACCTTCATATGTTCTAAAAACTATTTTGAGAATATCTTCCCACCTCATTATGATTCAATGATATCCCGAATGAAGATCCAACTTAGTAAAGAACATGGATGATTTTAAGGATGGAAATTTATTTTAAAATGTAGAAACCTTGGCGAATCTTACTAATCCTTCATATGCCAACTATAAATGTTTGGCGATAGTTTTGTAAAAATATTCAAATTTCTAAGGATTTTATATAGTTTTTATAATTTTTTGGCGATTTTTAAGGTAAAATAATTTTATTCTATAGAATTTTGGCGAATCATTTTTAAAATAGTGAATCTCGTTTTTGGAAAAACTATAGAAAATTAGCCCATGAGCGAAATTTAGCCCCTAAAATCATCCATGGTAAAGAAAATTGTTCCATGTAATTCATCTAATAATTCGTCAATGACAGGAATAGGAACCTTATCTTTTATGGTCATTTTTTTGAGCTATCTATAATCTGGACACGTCTCCCATGAACCATCATTTTTCACAACCATCACCATCGGTGAAGAGAAATAAATTTGGCTAGGTTGAATGATGTTGGCCTCTAACATTTCTTGGATCATACACTCAATCTCAATCTTTTGTGAATATGGATACCTGTAAGGCCTAATGTTAGGTGGTACACTTCCTAGTTGCAAATGAATAGCATGGCCATGATCTTAAGCAAGTGAAAGCAAGTGAAAGACCCTTAGGCATTTCTCCAAATACCTTGGAGTGATTGTTGATAACTATTTGGAGATCCAATGGAGCAGAGGATAAAGATGTTTGGACATTTAGAGAGACAAATTGTGAAACTACACCATGGTGTCCCTTTTTGAGTAATTTTATCATTCTATTAGAGATTATCAACTTAGAGGGTTTTCCTTGGATACCTCTAAGCTCAAATTCCTTTTCTTCTGAGGAAAATATCATGAAATGATATTGAAAATTAAGGACCAATGTTCCCAATGATTGTAACCATTAGACCCCTAATAGAACATCAAAAACATCCATTTGGATGGAAATCATGGGACTATCCAAAACATACTCCCCGATATTGAGATTAACACTATGGCACTTCCCAGAAAAATTTATGGTACCTCCATCTGCAATCATTACTTGAAACTCAGGTGTTTGCAATACAAATAAATTGAGATTTTTTTGTTAAGCCCTAGAAAAATCCCAATGTTATGTATAAGACCCCTTATTAAACCCTAAATATTGAATTATTAAATTTCTAGTAGGTCATATAGAACCCTTCATTGCAACCTTTCATCATAATTGTACCCCTTTGTCTCATATATATGTGTGTGTGTGTGTGTGTGTGTGTCAAAGAGATCTAGTATTAGGATCATCTAATCTAATCTCTTATTGTATTATGAAGTGGACATATTTTAAAAGGAGGTTTCCCCCTCAAAGTGAACTGTAACTATTGGTTTTTTTATCATTTTTAAGGTGTTGGATCATAACATTTGGTATGAGAGCTCATTGATGATAGATTTTTCCTTCTCCACGAAAGTCATCTTAGAATTTTCGATATAATTATTTATTTGGAACAATTCGGATCGTGAAACTTGGATTTTATTCATATGACATATCAAGTTATATGTGGTAAAACTTTTAGCTTATGGGTAGTCACAATTTCATAGAAACACCTTGTGGAAGATAGGGTATTTGACTAGTCCTATTAACTAGTTTCAAATAGGTGTTCCTGGTAAAATCGTCATATATTCTTCAACAAAGATCCAAATTGAGTGAGACTAGTTGCATTGGAAATAAAACATTATGTAGTATTTATGGTACAAGTTTTAAAATTGGACATCAATTATTGTGCATGGGGCACACTGTACAAGTTCGATTTCCTGGAAAGGAAAAAATCAGCAAGGTGTGGGGAAGTTACCCTAACTTCCACTTGGAACATCCAAATGTGATCATACTTGTGGCAATGAAGAGAGGACATATTAGAGTAATACATGACAAAATTTCAGACTCATAAGGGCTGAAATTTCATAATTACAGCATAAGGAAGGTCGGTCAAGAGGACATACTCCAAATTAAGGGTTGAAAGGTATGTAACTTACAATTGACATAACTTTTTATTGGAAGATTTGTTTCTAGTGTTTCAAAATTTGGGATAAAGATATAATATAGGACTATTACTATTATTATTCCATATGTGTCCCAAAAATATGACAACACCAATTAAAACTCCAAAAGTCTCATCTATGACTCAAGAAGAAAATGAAGACATACATAACAGGATGTCCAAATTGGAGGAACAACTTAACGAATTGAATGACAAGTCTAATAATTCGGTAAAGTCAGAAAGAAAAATTCAAGAAGCAGAAAGGAAGATGGATTGAAATGAAGAAGAAATACAAAATTCCATGAAGGAAATGAAAATTTCCATGTCTTCCATCTGTCAAACTCTAGATGAGAGACTCCCTAAAGGAGATATCAAAATGCAAGTAACTCATGAAAATAAAGGTAGTATTCATGTTGAACAAACTACCAATAATAAGTCATTTTAAACTAGTGAATCTAACTCTAATAGTAGAGTTAATGATGATGGGGGTCCTAAATTCAACTTTCCCAAGATTGAATTAAAGAAGCTTGATGGAACAAAGATCTTTACCTAGGTGAACCAAATGGATAAGTATTTTGAACTACATAATATTATGGATGATAAGAAAAGGATTCACAAAACAACTTTCAACTTTGAGATAAAACCATATCAATGGTATCAATGGAAAGTGAAAATGAATCCCCCTCGTTATCATTATACATGGGGTTTATTTACAAGAAAATTAGAAGCACAATATGGGAAAGTGTGGGAGCATGGCTACTTCAGTCAATTGACAAGAATCAAGCACTTAGGTGATATTGAATACTATAATTCATAATTTTAGGTATTGGCCACAAGGGTGGATGACATAAGTGATCAACGATTGTTGGAAGCATACATGGGTGGATTAAAACAAGACATCAAACATGATCTTTTCTTAAGACATCCTACAAATATTATGGAAGCCATGCAAAATGTTCGTCATATTCAAGACAAAAATAAGGATACACACAAATCTACCATTGGAGCATACACAACAGGTAGAGATTGTTTTGGGGGTTATAAGACAAGCATACCTCAACCAACAAGGTTGATACCTCAACAAATGAATGAAAGAAGAGAAAAATTACTATGTTTCAATTATGACAACAAGTACAGTAAGGGGTTGTTAGGGACCTAACCCCCTAACCTCTCATGTAGGTAGAATAATATATTTTCCATGTAATAAATGTTGATACTAGTTAATAAGGCCTATTTAATAAATATGAACAATTCAATTTAAGAAGCCCTAATACAACCTTCCACTTCTATAAAGATGTTCCTCTAGAATGTTCTTTAGAAGATAGAATTGGTATAAATAAGAGTAGAAGGTATGACAGAAACTTGTCTAGAGAGTTATTGTAATAGATCTCTGCTCTACTGGAGGTTTCCCCATCAAAGAGGAAAGTGAGCATTTTTTCCTATCAATAAAGGTATTATTCTAGTGTTGTGGATCCATCTATTTTGTTGTTCCTCTGTTATTTTGAAGAGGAAGAAGATAGCATACATCAACCAACAAGGCTGAAACCTCAACAAATGAATGAAAGAAGAGAAAAAGGATCGTGTTTCAATTGTGAAAACAAGTATAGTAAGGGGCATAAATGCAGTGAGAAGAAATTATTCTACATAGACTTTGAAGAGGGAGAAGGGGAGGAATTGGAACCGCCACAAAATCCAGATCTAGAAGAGACTACTCCAACAATATCTTGCCATGCATTGGTTGACATCTATACTCCACAAACCCTCAAGATTCAAGGATACATAAAAAAGAAAAAGGTAACAATATTAATTGATTCTAGTAGTACCCATAATTTCATCAATTACAAATTAGCAAAATATCTCAATTGATTTGTATATCCCACACCAGAGTTTCAAGTAATGATTGGAGATGGAGCTACCATAAATTGTTCAGGGAAAGTTTTGGACTAGGTTATTTTCTTTTTTGGGTACTCAATTGGCTCATAGCTCATCTTAGCACTCTCAATCCGATGGGAAAAAAAATATTGTGAATAAATGTCTAGAAGGATATTTTTTTTTTTTTGCATTCGATAAACAAACATAATGGGTCAAGTGGTTTCTTTTGGAAAAATGGTGGTACAACACATCCTTCCATACTTCATAAAAAATGTCCCTATTTATGGCACTTTATGGATATCATCCTCCATCCATCACATCACCCTTGAAAGGGAATACGAAGGTTCAAGCAGTGGTGGACCACATAGGGAACCAACAAGAGGTCCTAAAACTATTGAAAGACAACTTGGTTATGGTACAAAATAGGATGAAACAAAAATCATATCAACATCACAGTGAAAGGGAATTTAAAATGGGGGATTGAGTATTTCTAAGGCTACAACCATACAAACAAATGTCCCTCAAGCAATAAAATAAGGACAATAAATTATCACCCAAATATCATGGCCCCTATAAGGTTTTGCAAAGGATTGGAAGTATGGCTTACAAATTGGAATTGTCTCCATCTTCATGTGTACATCTAGTCTTCCATGTTTCTTTCTTAAAGAAGGTCATCGACAACAAGATCCGATTCCAAAATATTTTACTAGAGATCAATGAAGAAGGGAAAATCATACCAAACCCAGAAAAATCCTTGAAACAAGAATTAAGCAGTTGAGAAATTGAGCAATCACAGACTACCTCGTCAAATGGAAGAACCTACTAGTGGAAGAGGAGACATGGGAAGATGAGTTCTTTGTGTAGAAGCACATATGGTTAGTCAATTTTTTAGGACAACACTTGTTTGAAGGGGAGGGGCATGTTAATACCTAGACAAAGCCCCATGTTATGTATAAAACCCCTTTATTAGGCCCTAGATATTGAATTAATACATTTCTAATAGGCCATCTAGAACCCTTCATTGCACCCTTTCATCATAATTGTACCCGTTTGTCTCCTATATATATATATATATATATATATATATATATATCTCAAGGAGATATAGTGTTAGGATAATATTATCTCATCTCTTATTGTAGTATGAAGTGGACATATTGTAAAAGGAGATTTCCCCCTCGAAGTGGACTGTAATTATTTATTTTTTTATCATTTTTAAGGCATTGGATCATAACACTTTTTCTAATTTGTAATTGATGAAGTTATGGATACTACCAGAATCAATCAACACTATTACCTTTTTATTTTTGATGTATCCTTATATCTTGAGGGTGTGTGGAGTACCGAAGTCGACCAATGCATGATGATATATCATGGGAGTAGTATCTTCTAGATCTATATCTTATGATGGTTCCAATTCTTTATCTTCTTTCTCTTCATAGCTTATGTAGAATAATTTCTTCTCACCACATTTATTCCCCTTACTATACTTGTTGTCACAATTGAAACACGGTCCCTTTAATCTTCTTTCATCCATGTGTTGAGGTGTCAACCTTGCAGGTTGAGGTACGGTTTTCTTATGAACCCCAAAATGATATCTACTTCATGTGTATGCTCCAATGGTATGCTTGTGTGTAGCTTTATTCTTGGCTTGAATATGATGAGAAAATTGCATAGTTTCCATAATATTTGCAGGATGTTTTAGGAAAATCTCATGTTTAATGTCTTCTTTTAATCCACCCGTGTAAGCTTCCAACAAATGTTTATCACTTATGTCATCCACCCTTGTGGCCAGTACTTTAAATTCTGAATTATAATCTTCAATATCACCTAAGTTCTTGATTCTTGTCAATTTATTAAAGTATTCATGTTCTCAAACTTTCCCATATTATTATTTTAAGTCTTTTATAAATAAAACCCAAGTATAATGATAAAAAGGTATCTTCCTTTTAACTACCCATTGATACCATTGATATGGTTTATTCTCAAAGTTCAAAATTTATATGTGAATCATTTTCTTACCATCCATAATATTATGCAGTTCAAAATATTTCTCTATTTTGTTCACCCAGGTAAACACCTATGTTTCATCAAACTTCCTTAATTCAACCTTGGGAAGGTTCACTCCTTTTGGAGACCATCCATAAGTAACTCCATTATATTGGAGTTAAATGCCCCTAGAAAATTCTTATTATTGGAAAGATGTTCAACCTAAACACTACCTTTATTTTCATGAGTCCACTCAGACCCCTTAAGAATTTTAGGGAGACTTCCATATAAGGATTCTAAAATCTTGTGTTCCATATGTTCCAACTTTTCATCCATATTTTGTTCCATTTGTTCTTTCAAGCCAATCTTCCAAAGGTCATGCTACCCATGTATCGTAGTTTTGGACTTCTTTTGCAAAACTGTGTCGTCTGGCAACTCTATATTGTTGGAGTTTAATGTTGTTCAATTACATTCAGTTTCTTCATAAATTTACATGAACTGAAGCATAAACCATGAACAATAGCAACAATAATAACCAATATCACGAGAATAACAAGCATGCATAGAGACACAAGTACAGTATAAAATGCTAAGACAAAATGATTAAGATATATTATTACAATGATGATATTTCCATATATAGAGAACATATGGTGACCATCCATGAAAGGATGTGTCCCTTGGATAATAAATAACTACTTATTTATTATATATATTTATACCTTGTATTATAAATATCATGTCATATATATATATATATATATATATATATATATATATATTGTCTTCCCAATGTTGTCCAAACATCAACACTCCCTCTCAACGAGGGAGACATTCTTCATCATGCCAAATCTTGTCTCTTAAGTATAAAAAATTCACCCTAGACTCATGACACTTGTATGTTAGTCCTGGGAGATGTCTATCTCCCACCTCAACCCAGGGAAAACTCCTTTTGCATCTCTCCCTCTAATCCAATTGAATCTCTCTGATATTAGGCTCACTCTGGGTCTGCATGTGATAGCATCTAACATCTTGAGTCTTTATCATTCCTTGTCAAATCACCAGGGTCATTCACCACAGGCACATCCTTTTGAGTGAATGTCATCCTGATGCTAACTGACATGTGGAAATCACCTCAAGCACCCAACTGATCTCTAATCTCTGAAATCTTTATGAAGAAGGTGGCAATTGTATCTGACTTCATCATCTTGAGATTATGAAGTTGGTGTCTCAAGGAAAGTACTATGTTGGTGTTGTTTCTCTCAAACAACTTCTTTAAGGAATCATGCATCTGCTTAGTTGTATTCAAGTTGGATATGTGAGGGATTAAATGGTCTCTCACAGAATAGATGATGATCTTTCTGGATTTTGCATCATTCTTCCTCCATTGAGAATTTTCTGCATCATTAGTTGATTCTGGTACAACTTATTCAACGTACTTCATTAGGTCACTCTCTTCAAGAGTGATGAGCAATCTAGATTTCCAAGAACTGAATTTGGTTGTTCCATCAAGCCTATCTTCCACAAAAATATGGTTCACCATGGTTACTGGAAGAGTGCAAAGACCTTAACCCGAGTTGTAGCTACAACAAAACAAAGAATTGTAAGAAAGGTATGGTGACTTGTTGTAAAAGGTCAACTCCTGTGTAATAATATACTTTCAAGAATGTTTCTCTAATACCATGTTGGAGTTTAATTTTGTTCAATTACATTCAGTTTCTATACAAATTTACATGAACTAAATCATAAACCATGAACAATATCGACAGTAATAACCAAGATCATGAGAAGAATAACCATGCATAGAGACATACGTACAATAGAAAATGCTAAGACAAAATGATTACGATATATTGTTACAATAATGAGAGTTCCATATATAGAAAACATATGGTGACCATCCATGAAAGGATATGTCCCTTGGATAATACATAACTACTTATTTATTATATATATTTATACCTTGTACTATAAATATCATGTCATCTATATATATATATATATATATATATATATATATATGTATGTATGTATGTATGGAAGAATGTCTTCCCGATGTTGTCCAAACATTAACATATATGAGCATTTGGTGCTAATTCCTCTATGGTAGGTAGGACTTTCTCCTCTTCCTAATCCAACATGGAAGGTTAATAGAGTTTCAAATTCTCCACATTCACTATAGAGTAAATATGCATGTATGGGGGTAGACTAAATTTTTAGGTGTTATCTCCAACCTTATCCAATACCTTGAAAGGGGCATACCACAGAGACTTGATCTTATTACTAGTACCTTGTAGTCTTTCCTTACTCAACTGTAACCAAACTATGTCTCCCACTTCAAATGATTTTTTTGTTCTATTGATCTGGGAATTTTTGTGAGATCTTTCTCTACAAAAATTCTACAACGAGAATATTTTACTGACGCTTAATTGCATGTGAACATGAGCAAATAATCATTAAGCATTGCATATGAACATGAACAAATGATCATAATTTGTGTGCATATGTGTAATTAAATCTCTACTTAATCAAGCGAGAATGCAAAACAAAACTCACACATATAATTTTACACCCATGTGTTAACGAAGTTCACCATAATTTTCTGGCTACATCTCTGGATCAGCTTGGAATACAAATCACTTTATTTTCTTTCTATAGCACGGTTGAAACCTTCTCACATAATTTGGTACATGCTTTTTACAGGGATGAAACCCAGAGCAACCTTCTCTTACACAAAGAACTTAAGGCTCTCACATAAGTGATATTTATTCAAACATCGAAAGGACTACATTCCTCACAATGCAAAACTCTCTCTCCAAGGGGCCTAAAGGGGCCTCCCTTTACAATGCTTCCATAATTAATTTATATAGTTTCCCTCTCTCCATAATTCAAGGAGACAAGATCAACAAATTTAAGATCTAAATAACAACTCAAGGAAAAAAATGAGAAAGCATCTCAACCAACCTAAAATTCCCCTTGAGACTAGGAAACCACTTGTGACAAAATGGGGAAGAAACCCAAACCAACTCATGAGACTCCCAACTTCCCCTCAAAATTAGGAAACTAATTTTTGAGGTAGGATTCTCACATAAAACTAATTTCCTCTTAAAACTAGGAAACTAATTTGTGAGGTGGATTCTCACAACTAATTCTCTTTTTGATAAATTAAGTGAAAAATACATGTAATTTCCACTCACTTCAAGTATTAATCATTTTTCCAATTTGAATGAATAATACACGAGCTTTTCACACTCATTTAAAGTATTAATCATTTTTTACATTTTAAATGAAGCATTAATCATTCGTTTTCAAATTTGTCACCTATCATCAATTAACATTTTAATGATATTCTCCATGGTGTGCAAAGTATTGAATCGTTATGTTGAAATCCCCCTGGATCATACCTCCCCACAAAAAAACACTTTGGTCCTCCAAAAGTATAGAGAGAAACTGTAACTTGAATCTTCGCAACTAGCTTCTAGGAAGAGTCTTACACTCCATAATGCACTTCCCCACTGCTCGATCTGCATAACAAATGTCTCTGATAGGTTGCACCCTTCTTCTCCTTCACATTTTTGTTTTGGAATGAGGATGTCGATGGAAACACTTGCATCAATGCAAATCTATAGATGATTCTTTGATCTGCATAAAAAAATGTCTCTGAAAGGCTGCACCCTTCCTCTCCTTCACCTTTGTGCTTGAGAATGAGTATGTCAATGCTGACACTTGCATTAATGAAAATATGTAGTTGATTCCTTGATCTAGATAACAAATGTCTCTAAAAGGCCACACCCTTCTTCTCCTTTACCATTGTGCTTTGGAATGAGGGCGTCAATGCCGACACTTGCATCAATGCAAATGTGTAGCTCATTCCTTGATTTGCATATGAAATGTCTCTGAAAGGATGCACCCTTATTCTCCTTCAAATTTGTACTTTGAAATCAGTATTTCGATGCCAACACTTGCATCAATGAAAATTTGTAGCTTACAATACATGGATTACAACTTTTCAAAGTAGTGCCATACTTTCCAAGAGTTTATAAAACACTCATGGACAAGTTTACAATGATTTCCAAAACAGGCCTAGGAAAAAATAATGCCTCTCACTCAACAATGGCTACAACACCCATTACAATATTTCCAACAAGGCTTAACAAAGTTTATTCATAGAACAAAATGCCTCTCACTCTCATCATTACTTTCAAGAGTGGCTAATTACATCTTTTTACATCATTAACATTAAGGCGGATACCCCCAAATGCGCACTAGTGGTAACTCTATGATTTTTAAAAACCCCCCATTACAAACATATGCAACATAAAAAATAAGGAAAATCTCATAATCATCACACTTGTATCATAATTATGATACTTTTGGCTATAAACATGACTACTTTCTATCGAAGTGTCAAAATGGCCTCTTACTACACCATCTTGTTTTACGCATAAGGCTCAAACAATGAATATCCTGCAATAATTTAGATCTTGTTGCCTTTCTACAACACTCAAGTGTCACCAGAATATGCAACATACATTCACCCTCTTTCAATTTTCAAAAATAGGAAAAAATCATAAATGCATGAAATTTATATTGATTTTTGTGCCAAGGTGCTCAATCAGTTGCTCAAATATCAACATACACATCACTAATAGGTTTGTCTTGTCATTCTGCAGCTTTTGACTGTAAACTTGACCCTGTTCTGAAAGGTGCAAATCTGCCTCAAAAAATGTGCCAAGAAGACATGGGCTTCACCATAGCCTTCAATTTTTGCTGCTCAAATCCAAATTCTAACTACACCAGTGGATTTTTGGTGAGAAATTGTGCAAAAATGACTATAATTTTGTCAAATTTTGTCACTGTCACTTATGGACCCCTTCTTGGATCTCTGCCTCGTTTTTCATGCATGTTGGGCCATACCCTATGCAATCTCTAAATTCATTCCACATGGGACCATGGTCGTACCTTTCCCAAAAGATGAAAAAAACATGGTTTAAATGGTTTGAGGTGGGTAGACTTACCAAGTCCGCCCACTTGGCATATTGGCAAGTGGTGGTGTTTGTTGGGGGGAAGACTCGGGGTCAAACCCGCGGGATCCCACTTAGGAAATGTCAAACCTTCACTATATTTAACCCATTGAAAAACTTCCCACCAAATTTACTATTCCAGTTGTCTTTTGTTGGCCGCCGATCTGGCGGTCATTTTTTTTAATTTGAATTTTTCGGACCCAACCCTCATTGGGCATCCGAGGGGTACCATGTGCGTCGTGGAGACCCATGATTGGGCCACATGGCACTCTATGATTGGCCAATCAATTCCCATTTAGAAGTCATGTGGCATTCCATTCAATGCCATGTCATCTGACATGTCATCCTCCATACTTCCATGTGGTGTCCGTACGGCTGCCACATGGCACATTTTTATCCATCCATTTGGACCCCTGAAAAGTCCAAATCAAGCTCACATGTGGTAGCCTGTGGTGCTTCCACGTCAGCACCATACTTCCCAGTGATATGACACGTCACCTATTGCTTCAACACCATACTGCCACATCATACATTATGTATGGTATAGTCACTCTGCTGACGTCATCACCGTATAATCACATTGGTTTACATGTCAGTATCCGTACTGCCATGTGGCGTCCATACGACTACCATGTGGAACATTTTTACTGGTCCACATGGACCCCTGAAAGTGCCAAAAATACATGACACATGGAAGTTTGTGGTGTTGCCATGTCAGCATGCTGACATCATCATTGTACAAACTTCTCCATATTTTCCTATCTGCCGAAAATTTCATATGGCCATAATTTTTTCATCTGGAATCCATTTGAGGTGTCGATTGCATCGTTGGTTTCATTGAATTCTGGGAACTTTGATTTTTATCCATTTTTTTTCAACTAAGAAGGATCCACTTGGATCAAGCCTCCAACTGCATAGGTTCTGGTACTAGATTCTTGCTTGGTGTGCCACGAAGCTCGGGGTGAAGCTTCCAACATTTCTTGATCCAATGACCACTCATTTGGTAGTGAGTGAAATAGTTGCGTGACTTCATGTTCTTCTCGCCTTCACTGTAAGGAGATTTCATCTTCCAGTACTTTGCAACACTCTTGTTGTCCCAAGATTTTCGAGGAGACTTTGATTTCCTCCATAATCTCATTATAGTTATATCACTTTCAAAAAGTGTTGTGCGATCATTTTTCTTAGATGGTGTTGGTGATGATCTCAGTTCTTTTCTTGAAGAATCCTCTACTTCTATTGCTTTTGAGCATTCTCTTTCACAATACCCCAATCCTACATATCAAGGTATTTCTTCAACCTTCAATGGTTGAATGATTCCTTGGCCATCAATCCCAAGACCTCCTCCTTTATACCCGATCTTCCTCAGCAACTTCAAGTCAATTCCCTTAGTGTGCCACTGTGCCTTTCAAAGACTCTAAGAGAGGCATCATCATTAATAAGGGAAGGAATTGAACATGGAGAATTCTTTACCTCCATTCTTGTTTGTGACACTTGGTCATATGCCTAAAGTTTGGCCAACTTCTCCTCCTGGTTGGATGAAGTTGTAGATGATGCTTCTAGAAAACCACCTTGGTTCCTTGGTGTTTGAAGAACATCCTCTATTATCTGACAATATGTGCAAATATCAGTATTTTCATAACAAGAACCATAACTGATATACCTGCCATGGCCACAAGTTTGTCTAGTCTTGGAGGGACTTTCTGCTTCTCCTGTAGCAGAGCATTCCCTAACTTTCTCCTCCATATCTTGTAGCTGCATTCGTAGTTTACTCTTTTCTTCTTCAGATTCTTGAAGCAACCTCCTCAATTCAATGTTCTCTACTTGAATGGTCTAGTTGATTTCTTCAAGCTCATGAAACCATGTTGCTTCTTTGTTTTTCTTGTGATCATTAACAATATGCAAAACTGGTCAAACCTTCTTTGATACCACTTGATATGGTAATTTCTATGAGATATTTCTCTACAAAAATTCTATGACGGGGATCTTTTATTGACGCTTAATCACATGTAAACATGAACAGATAATCATTAAGCATTGCATATGAACATGAACAAATTTGCTAGAAAAATAAGATCGCTGAGCAATAAAATAAAACAAATGAAGAAATAAAACATAGAAGATACACAATACAAAGACACAGATATGCGTGGTTCACTCAGTGTGGGCTACGTTCACCAGATAAATTGCAGGTCCTTGTTTTTTATTATCCAACAAAATGAAGAGATACAACCTACAACATGCCCATTGTAACTTCCTCTTCTTTCTTTAACAGTCTCCTCTCTCAGAATAAAATAAGCACAGACATACATAACCACAATACAGTTCCCTCATAAAAGAGGGCTGCCTTCTAGGGAAAAACAAAACCCTAAAATAAATTCTATCATCAGATTTGAGACCTTACAATGAACGGTCTAGATTGACTACAAAATTACAATATTTTACAAGGAAATTTTTCTCAATATTTCGCTTCGGTGGCGTTTTCCCAAAATGCCCCGCTGGGGGGGCTACAAAAATTATCGTCGCCCACCCCCCTGGACTCCCCTGGAAACATTTGTTAGGGGGAAACCACTNCACACACACACACTCCCTCGTTAGGGAATGGGGTCAAAGCATTGTTGAAACAAACCTCTGAATCAACAATATAATCAGGCTCCACAACCAACAATCTCCCACTTGGAGACTGATCAAAACAACTCCACTATTGTTGTACCTGCTGGACTATACTCCACCTTAGACCTAGAAATTTCTCATCTTCACCTTCATGCTTGAAGGCCAACTGAAACTGAGAAGGAACTCACTTTCTCCCTGGTTACTCCCTTTGTTAACATGTATGTAGGATTCTGGGTAGTATGTATTTTTTCCAACTTCAAATGCCCATATTCCAAGACAAATCGTATGATATGGTACCTGATTTGTATATTCTTAGTCTTTGAATGGAAGGATGAGTTCTTTGCAAGATGAATGGCACTCTCACCGTCATAGTAAAACCTATTATTCTCCTGCTTCTTTCCTAATTCCTCCATAAACCTCTATAACCAAACCATTTCTTTACCAACCTCTGTAGAAACAACATACTCTACTTCTATTGTTGAAAGTGATACAAGCTTTTTTAGTTTTGAAATCCAACTTATTGTTGTTCCACCTACAGTAAAAACATACCATGTGGTGCTCCTCCTACTATCTTTATCACCTGCCATATCTGAATCAACATATCCATGTATAACAATGTCTGAACCTCCAAAACATAATGCATGAGTAGAAGTACCTCTCAAATACCTGAGAATCCACTTTACTGCCTCCCAATGTTCTGTACTTGGATTATTCATATACCTGCTCACAACTCTGACTAAATGTGTAATATTTGGTCTTGTGCAACCCATCGCATACATCAAGCTGTCAATTGTTGATGAATAAGGGGCCCTAGACATGTATTTTATTTCCTTATGTGTCTTGGGACACATTTTCTTATCTAATTTGAAATGGTTGGCCAAAGGTGTACTAACTGGTTTTTCATTCTGCATTCTAAACTTCTCCAACACCTTCTCTATGTACTCACCCTGAGAAAATTTCAATTTGTGATTTTTCTTGTCTCTCGTTATTCTCATAAAAGGGATTTTCTTTGCAGCACCCAAATCCTTCATCGCAAATGAATTAGATAATTTCTTCTTGAACACATTTATATCATTCATATTAGACCCTGCAACAAGCATGCCATCTACATACAATAGAAAGATAATATAGCTTCCATTTTCTAGCCTTTTAAAATAAACATAGTGATCGGAATGACATCTACTATAACCTTGTTCTATCATAAAACTGTCAAACTTCAAATATGACTGCCTTGGAGATTTATTTAGGCCATACAAGCTCTTCTTCAACCTACATACCAAATTATCCTTTCCTTTGACCTCATACCCCTGTGGCTATTGTATATAAATCTGTTCCTCCAAATCCCCATAGAGAAAAGATTTTTTACATATAACTATTCAAGATGCAAATCTTCTATTGCCAGAAGACTTAAAATAGTCCTAATTGAAGTCATCTTAACAACCAGAGAAAATATTTCATCAAAATCTATATCTTTCTTTTGTGCAAACCCCTTTACAACAAGTTTATCCTTGTATCATCTTTTTCCTCCATCTTCTTCCTTCAACATGTAAACCCATTTATTCTGCAATGCTCTTTTTCTTGCAGGAAACTGAACCAAGTCCCAAGTCTGGTTATTTCCAAAGGAATCCATTTCCTCTTTCATTCCTTGCTTCCACTTCTTTTTAGTGCCTACTTACATTGCCTCTTCATAACATTTTGTTTCACCAGAATTAATCAACAATAAATAATACAATGAAGGAGAGTATCGTTCAGGAGGTGTACTTAACCTGGTAGATATTCTAACAACACTTGTAGGAGTTTGAGGTACCTAATGCTCATGTTGTTGTACATTTTGATTTTTTGGTACCTTTGGAACTTATTTTTCAATGATCTCATCAAGCACTGTGTATTCTAGTTTTTCTTTTTTCTGTTTCTTTCCCTGCAATTGATCTTTGTACATGAAATTCTCATTGAATATGACATCTCTAATCCTAATGATTTTGTGATTTTCATAATCCCATAAAGGTAGACTTCTTGGATTTGGCCTCAAGCTTTGTTCTATTTTCTTTATCAATATGGACAAATTCTTCACAACCGAAAGTCTTCAAAAATGAATAGTTTATCTTTTAACCTTTCCATGCCTCCTATGGAATTCCACCATCCAAATATCTTGAAGGTCCTATGTTTATTAAGTAAACAACATTATCTACAACATATTCCCAGAACTATAAGGGAAACCCAACATGCAATCTCATACTCCTTGCACGCTCCATTATTGTCATGTTCATGCTTTCTGACGCACCATTTTCCTATGGTGTTCCTGGATCAGTATTCTCTCTACGAATCCCATGGTATGAAAAATAATCATCAAACTCCTTGTTGCAATATTCACCTCCATTGTCTGATCTGAGACACTTCAACCTTTTTCCTGTCTCATTCTTAACCAAATCTTTCCATTTCTTAAAAGTGTCAAAAACATCAGATTTTTTTCGAATGCAATAAACCCAAGTTTTTCTAGTTGCATCATCAATAAAAGTAGCATAATGATGAGAGCCACCGAGATATGATACCTAAGTTGGTCCCCATACATATATGTGCACAAGATCTAACCTTTCACTTTTCATTTCTTTTTCGACTTTGACAAATCTGACTCTCTTTTGTTTTCCATAAACACAATGCTCACAGAAATCCAAATCAATTTGTTTAAGATCCGGCAACAAATTCCTTTTGTGAAGTATCTCTATCCCCTTCTCACTCATGTGTTCAATTATATGATACCAAAGTGTTGTATCCACTCATGTAGAAGATAAATACATAGAAGAATAAATATTACCAGTATATAAATACATTGTACCCACCTTCTATCCTTTTTCTATCACTAGTGATCCTTTGGTGACCTTCCATGCCTTATCTGTAAATATGGATATACAGCCTTCACTTGCCCACTACCCTATTGAAATTATATTTTTCCTTAGATCCGGAACATGTCTTACCTCTTTCAACAACCATTGGTTTCTATTCTTTTACTTTATTTGTACCTTACCCATTCCAACAATTTTGCATAGTGCATCATCACCCAAATGAACCTGTCCAAAATCACCTTGAACATAATCTAGAAAATGTTTCCTATGGGGTGTGGGATGAAATGAAGCCCCTAAATATACTACCCAAGACTCAGAAATATTATATACAGAAAAAATCAAAGCATCTTGTAACACATCACCTGTTACATTTGCTTACTGATTTTTCTTCGATTGTCCATCTCCTTGTTTCTTTGGAGCTTTGTAGTCTTTCTTCAGATGTCCTTTCTTCCTGCAATTCTGGCACTCTATCTTTCCCAATCTATATTTGGATCTACCCTTCCTAGAATTCTCACGATTTCCTGAGCCCTTTCCTCTATCCTTTTGTCTCCCCCTATTCTCCATGTTTAACACATTACCTGATGTCTCACCTGTGATTTTCCATTGCATTTCCTCTCTAAGGATACCACCAACAACATCATCAAATTTCAGAGTGTTTGAACCTGAGACAGAGTTACTTACAAACATGACCAAGCCATTCCATCTTTCTAGTAATAAGCACAGGATTATAATAGCCCTGACTTCATCATCAAAGTCCACTTTTACAAAAATTATCTGATTAGTAACCGTATTAAAATCATTTAAATGATCTGCAACATACCCACCTTCTAACATCTTCATATTAAATAATCTCTTCTTTAGAAATACCTTACTGGATGCTAAGGGTTTTTCATACAGTTTAGCCAATGCGCCCATCATCTCCTTCGTTGTCTTTTATTTTGAGATATTGCAGCCCACTGACACTACCGGGATCATCCGCATCATTCCTAGTGCCTTTTTGTCAAGAACCTCCCAGTCTTCATCCTTCATGGTCATCGGCTTCTTTGTTATTCTACCCAATGGTAGGAATAGATCCTTCTGATATAAATAATCTTCCATCTGCATCTTCCATAACTGGTAGTTCTGTCCATTAAATTTCTTGACCCTAAACTTTTCATCTTCCTCCATTTCTCCCACTCAAATCAGGAACCCTCTTTTCTTGCAAGATATCTTTTGCTTTGATACCAGTTGTTAGAAAAATAGGACCGCGGAGAAATAAAATAAAACAAATGCAGAAATAAAACATAGAAGATACACAATACAATAGAGACACATATATACGTGGTTCACCTAGTGTGGGCTATGTCCACTAAAGAAATTTCCAAGTCCTTTTTTTTATTATCTAGCAAAATGAAGGGATACAACCTACAACACACCTGTTGTAACTTCCTCTTATTTCTCTCATAGTATCCTCTCTCAGAATATAATAATCACACACCTACACATACACAATAAAATTCCCTCATAAAAGAGGGTTTCCTTCTAGGGAAAAAACCCTAAAATAAATTCTATCGTCAGATATGCGACCTTATAATGAATGGTCCAGATTGACTAGGAAATTACAATATTTTACAAGGAAATTTTTCTCAATATTTTGCTTCGGGGGTGCTGCCCCCGAATCAACCACCATGTGGGGGCTACAAAATTTGTCGCTGCCCCCTTGGACCCCTCTGGCAAAAGTTGTAGGGAATGGGGTCTAAGCATGACTCAAACAAACCTCCGAATCAGGAATATAATCAAGCTCCACAACCAAAACAATGGTCATAATTTATGTGCATGTGTGTAATTAAATCTCCACTTAATGAAGCGAGAATGAAAAAAAAAACTCACCCATGTGTTAACATAGTTCACCAAATTTTTTTGGCTACATCTCTAGATCCACTTGGAATACAAATCGTTGCATTTTCCTTCTATAGCAAGGTTGAAACCTTCTCACATAATGTGGTACATGCTCCTTACATGGATGAAACCTAGAGAAGCCTTCTCTTACACAAACAACTCAAGGCTCTCACATAGTGACATTTCTTCAGACACCAGAAGGACTACATTCCTCACAATGAAAAACTCTCTCTCCAAGGGGCCTAAAGAGGCCTCCCTTTACAATGCTTACATAAGGAATTTATATAGTTTCCCTCCCTCCATAATTCAAGAAGAAAAGATCCACAAACTTAGGATCTAAATAACAACTCAAGGAAAAAAATGAGAAAGCATCTCAACCAACCTAAACTTCTCCTTGAGAATAGGAAACCACTTGTGATAAAATGAGGAAGAATCTCAAACCAACTCATGAGATTCCCAACTTCCCTTTAAAATTAGGAAACTAATTTGTGAGGTAGGATTCTCACATAAAAATAATTTCCCCTTAAAACTAAGAAACTAATTTGTGAGGTGGATTTTCACAACTAATTCCCCATTTTATAAATTAAATGAAGAATACATGAGTAATTTCCACTCACTTCAAGTATTAATCATTTTTCCAATTTGAATGAATACTACATGAGCTTTTCACACTCATTTAAAGTATTAATCATTTTTTACATTTTAAATGAAGCATTAATCATTCCTTTTAAACATTTTCACCTATCATCAATTAACATTTTAATGATCTTCTCCATGGTGTGAAAAGTATCGAATCCTTATGTGGAGATCCTCCCGGATCATCTATGTTGATCATGTTGTGCCTTGTATTTTTCTGGTGACTTCTTCAACATCTCTTGTATTTGTAAATGGATTTTCCTAGTCTTTTCAAAAAAATTATCTACTCTCAATGCCTCTCTTGTGATGTCTTCCCTCACTTCTCCTTGATGTCTATATGAAACATCCAAGGTGAAGGAGGAAAATCACAAAAAACAAGTTTCAAAAGGGGACTTACTAGTAGAAGTGTGGACTACTCTGTTATAAGAGTGTTTAATATAGATAATATTTTCGTTCTAGGTATTCAGATAATTTTGATTATAACCCCTCAAAATATTAACCAAAGTCATGTTGGATAATTATGTCTACCCATATGTATATGGATGGAATTTTGTATATCTTTTCAACTTAGTGCCCATCTTGAATCTCCCAAAGCATAATCCAAAAGGCACTGAGAAATATAGTATCCATATCTGAGATGATGCTCTTTGGTATACCAAAGTGCACCTAGACATGTTCAAAGAACATGTTATTTGTTTCTTGTCCTCTGATGGTCATTTTACAAGGCATACAAATGCACATCTTGTTGAACTTGTCAACTACCACAAAAAGATAGTCATGTCCCATCCTGGTTTTTGGTAAACATCCCTTCCTATGTGCTAATACCATCACACTCCATCAATGACTCTACCTTTTGATGACTTAGAATGGATCAAATATCATAAATATGCCACGCATAAGAAATGCACTGGAGTATTTGAATAGAAAGCTCGTGCCAACACAAAGGGGATAACAAGTAAAATGATGACACATGCACAATTACAAATCCAAAATATAGGTTACATACCGCTATACATTTTTCCTAAAACAAGTTGAATTGTGTTGAAAACCGTACACAATGAATTGGTTTTAAAAAAAAATTCTCCCTTAAATAATTTCTTTGGCGTAATTTCTAAGATTTTAATGAAAATGACATGTAACAATTAATGAAAATATATGTAATTTTTAAATTTGTTAATTAAAATGACATGTTACTTTGAATGAAAATAAATTAAATTATAAAGGGTTCCCTCCACTTACCACTCTAAGGGACCCATGGTGATCTAGGTGGATATTCGTGGCCACCCACATGTTCTAAATTCCAAAAAGTTCATATTGATAGTTTTCAGTTCAACACATTTCTCTGTAATGTGGTCATTTCTTTGTAATTGTGAGTTCTTCACTTACGGGGTTGTCCTAAATCCCTACACAACATTTAGGTGGATATTGGTGGCTTCCCACCTATTTCAACTAGCTTATTTTGGAAGTTTTCATGTCAATACATCTTTTTGTACTTCCATGGTCGTTTTGGGGCTCTAAACAATGTTTTCTTGGATTGCCATAGGAAAACTATAAACATGGTCAGTGTTTGATGACATAATGTGTATTTCTCGAAAAGACCTTTCCAATGGAATATCACATGCCTAAAATGGAGATCATATGCAAAAGTTAAGACCCTGAGAAGTTAATGTACTAAATTACCCCAACGGGGCCCACATGACTTTTGGTGTTTCATCTCCTAGCATTAGGTTTTTGAATGTCTACGGTTTTGGAATTCATGTTTATCATAAAAATGCCTTCATATCCTCATTGTAATCATTTTCTTGCGATTGAGCGTATTTGTCACATCTCTTCTCAAAGATAATGCTGCCAACATTCTAGCGAGTCTTGCACTCTATATTTTTACAGTTTCTATACAATTATTTCATTAATAGAAATCATGTATTGTTGTATTTCTTTGTTTCTGGAAATTTTTATGTGTGTTTCATTGTAATATCTCTGCTTTCATTTCGTTCCGAAAATAATCCGGAAAACATGGAAGCATCAAACAATTAGAAACGTGTAACAAACTTTAGAAATCTACCAGATGTGTGTGATGAACCAATCTAGTTTAGATCACACACATCCAAAATGTTTGGAACAACATAGAGTAATCTATGTGGATAAATAATATATTGAATAAAATGTATGAGAATATGAATATGATGATATGGATACAAATGAGGGACATATATATACCCGCACATGGGTTCCCTTTCACTAGGAGACATGTCATTTCATTAGGATGTCATGTCTCTTCATTACATATTAATTATTATTCATTGTCATTATTTGTTTATCTTTATATTTTATATATTCATATCTATTACATTTCCTCCCCCTTTAGAAATGCTTTGTCCTCAAATCATAATTATGGAAGGGATTTATGTCTTGGTCTGGATTTTGTTGTATTCACGTGGTTCTTGGTTCTTGATGATGTTATGGTTGATGATACGAGACAATATGAAATTCTAAGTGTTGAGCATAAATGTCTAACTGTAAAAGGATCTGACCATCCTAATTCGATCATTTCCGAAATGTTTCACTTATGTGATACCCAATATGAATGGTTATTATGAGACTCAATGATGTTGGTATCAATATTCTTTAGAAGATAATTTTTTTTTTTTTTCTTTCTAAGCAATGTTGATACATTGATTCTCTAAGGTGCCTACTCTCATGATTAGGATGTCAATAAGGTGTCTTTGTAGCATGAATTTCCCTTATCATGCATGTAGCATTCTCTCGATTTAATTTTTGTATTGTATCTTATTTTCATGTATTGATGTTGCTTTGTTGATCACTAGATCTACACTTGGAGTTTGTACCCAAACATCTGAAAATGTCCTTATTTCAATTGAATTTGCATCTTTTTGAGATATGACATGGATTGGATCTATATTTGTTCCTTTCTCCACAATTTTTATTTTTATATTTGATGACTTCTTTATTTCGATGGGATCATTCATTGTTTCTTTATCAATCAACAATTTATTCATGATAAGTTGTTTTAGTGTTTCTTTTGTGACTTATTCTCACATTTTAACTTCTTAATCCATATGATCAAGTTCTTAATATGATTCTTTAGGAGAGAAATTTCTTCACCTTTATCTACAACAACCTTGTCAAAATCATTTTTCACCTTTTGTATTATTTTTTTATTATCTTGGAGGATAATTTTTGAGATATCTTTAAGGTTTTCTGATGTTACTGGATCTGAATCCAACTTAACATCTTGTAACTTTATCTTCATATTTTTATAGGAGAATGTCAAAAACTTCTTCTTTGTGTTTAAGATGGAATACCCTAGTGTTTCCATCCAGGGTAAACCCAAAATTATGCCATTGTCATCACACAATAAGGATCTAACAATGAATTGTGACACAAGGGTATAATCTCCCATGTTTAGTTGTATATTTCTTATGTCATTCTTTTTCATTCCATGAGTTTATTCTTTTAGTTATATTTGACTCAGAAATCAATAATTGGTTATCATATAGGACACTAATATAATTACTATTCTTAGTAGGAGGAGCAATATAAATAGTAATATATTTCCCTACAAGTGTCCCTTTGATTCTAAGTAGCACTGAAACACTTTTTCTTCCAGTTTTAGGATATCTTCCTTTTCCCTATTATTCAGATCCATTTTGTTTTTCATTGGAATTTTGTGATAAATAATTCCCTTGATTATGAAGCTTATATACCTTTTTTTTCCCTCAAAGATTAAATAACACCTTAATTTTGATTTATACGAAACTCTTCAATGGTATTTTTTAGAATTATATATATATATATATATATATATATATATAATCGCTCGCTTTAAAAACTTAAGTTATCCTTCAATTTAATTTCGTTATGAGAATCCTTTACCAGTTAACATAATCCTTGACATATAGATATGTATGGATGGAACTAATGGATATTCTAATGGTCGTTGTATGGAAATGTATGACACATTAACAATGCATGATTGAATGGAAATATATCGGTGGTTGTATGGCACACTAGTACGAACAATTTGTATAGATACAATGGTAGCAAACAGTACAACAGATGGTACAACCTACAAGTATTATTTTTAAAATGGACTATACAGGTGGACAATGGTATAGGGTGGAATTAAAGATATCATATGGTATGGATTTTCCTTGAATTGTTCATTGGACTGTCAACCAAAAAAATGCACTTGAATTTAATTATATACAGACAAGTTGTAATTGAGTGAAAATTAAAGATTGTACGACCACACATTTTTATTGTACAATGTTGAATTTTAATTGTATTGAGTTGGAAATACGAAAAAATAAATTTGGGCAGTAAAATTCATTTTTTGTTTCTTCTTTCTCTTATTCTTGATGTCTAATTTTCTTAATTTGCAGCAAACAATCTTCTCGTATAATTGCGGAATAATTTATTTTTCTTCAATAGAAATATGAATGATGAATGGACAAAGGACATTTGTGGTCAATGATCAAACAGTCAAAGAAATTCTAATAATTTATATGGCGAAAAGATAGATCAGAATGGTTGTGAAGAGTGTGGCCAAAAACCAAGATCATACTTGCTCTTATACCAAATGTGATGAACCAATCCGGTTCAAATCACTAACATCCAAAATGTTTGGAATAATATAAATAAATCCACATGGATAAGTAATATATTGAACAAAATGTATGAGAATATGAATATGTGACATGAATACAAATGAGGTCCATATATATACCCACACAATGGCTCCCTTACACTAGGAGTCATGTCCTTTCATTAGGATATCATGTCTCTTCATTACTTTATTACTTATTAATTAGTTATTGTTATTATTTATTTATCTTTATATTTTATATATTTATATCTATTACATTCTACTCATGTTTATTTCTAAAGTTTATTACACGTTTCTAATTGTTTGATTCTTTCGTGGGCCCCTTAGAGTGGTATGTGGAGGGAACCCTTTAGCATGTACTTTATTTTCATTCAAAGTCACATGTCATTTTCATTAAAAACTTTAAAAATTAAATATATTTTCATCAATTGTTACATGTCATTTTCATTAAAAATTTAGAAATTACGTTAAAGAAATTATTTAAGGGAGTGGCATTTTTTAAAACCATTCATTGTATACAATTATCAACATAATTCAACTTGTTTTAGGAAAATTGGATAATAACCTGTAACCTATCTTTTGAATTTGGAACTATGCATGTGTCATCATTCTACTTAGTATCACCTTTGGGTTGACATGAGATTGCTATTCAAATACTCCAACGCTTCTCTTATGGGCAACAACTTTATGGTTTCCAATTTGTTCCAAGTCATCAAAAGGTAGAGTCATCTGATAGAGTAAGAACCAAGGGATTAGAACACATGAACAAACATGAGAAAACAAGGAAATCAAGATGCCAAAATCAAAAGATCAATACCCACATAAAGAGAATTAGCATATGCACAGAACATAACAAAGAGAGCAAACAAGACAGGGAAAGAAGGGGATTCTTATATACATAATATGGAAAGCATGCATAGATAAAGAACAAATCTCAATAGAGAGATTTGGATAGCCACACATATCTCACATGTTGTCTATGTATCATGCACATGGTCATAGGACCAATGTTCAGGTGTAATCAACCATGAGAGGAAGAAGCGGAACAGGGAGGGAAACATATTTAAATTAAAGAATTTGTTTCTCCTTTGGAAACATCACAAACAACATCCACAAAAAGGTTGGGAATTTGATGATGTCTACCTACAAGAAATGAAGGGAAAATGAGGTAAGTACTATGTAAAATAAAAAATCATGGGCGAGAAATTTATTGTATGCGCATATTTAAATATATATTAAAAAATGAGAAAATATCCATTACTTGGACAATAAAATAAACAGTGTTCCAAATATCTTTTTAAGTGGTTTCATCATTTTCTAATATGAAAATTTTTAAGCAATGTTGTAGTGAAAACCTGACCTAATTTTGTTATGTAGAATAAAGAACAAGGCAATGGAGACTAGATTTCTTCTTCAGCTACGACTTCTCATTGAAATGGAATTGTCAGTGAAATTGAAATGTGCAATGGAAGCTGAAACAATCTACTTTCTTATGAAAAAGAGAATGTATCCCTTTCTCATCCTGAAGTGCCTAATAGGTTTTTCCATCGTTTGATGTTTCCTTGTCTTGATCCAACGACCTATGTTTACTCCGAGACTTCATTCCTTTGCCCCTACTTATAGTATCCTTCCACTTTATGTCGATCAACAGTCGACGAGATTTTCTAGTTCTTCCTCTGATCCGATAGTCGATGGGAGTTTGTTACTTCGGGGCTTCGACCTTCGGGTATTCCTACATGATTCATAATTATTTTCTCCAGAGTGGTCAGTGTCAAAGTTGAATACTTGATCCAACGGTTGAGAGCTTAGATGTAGAGATCTTAGATCGACATTTTTCATGAGTTTGGTTACTCTGAGAATCCAGGATATTGTGGCTTACACTTTCTTTCCACTAAACTCGATAGAATGGTTGAAAATTCACTCTCAATCCCTCCTTGATCTAATGGTTGGTGGGATTTTGTGACTTCATGATCCTGCCTTATCTCCAATTTTCACCGAAATGGTGAAGTGGCGAAGTGGCGAAGTTATTTTTTACGCTACTTGATCCAATGGTTCATATTTCTACTGCTTCATATCTGACGGTTGAGATTTAATCCTTCCCAACCTCTGACTTCACCTCGATCTAACGATCTTGGATTGTCCTGAACTGAGAATGAATGACTCATGTAACTTGATCCTTTACAAGGGATTCTTCTATGTAGGCTCTGGGTTCTGCGCGATCTGATGGTCCAGGATTGTCCCAAGAACTACATCAATGGAAAGGATTCTTCCTTGGTTCTTTTGGAGTTTACTGTGGGGATTTTGATCTTGATAGAACTTCTACAATGCGCTATCCCTTCTGATCTTTCCTTCATCCTTTCCAAAGATCTTAACATTGCATGCTCTGATTCAGTGTGTGTATTCTTTGTAAAATCTCCCCACTATCTCTCCTAATCCTTAGGAACATAGGATCATTGTTGATCCTATCGTGATCAACAGTGATCACGAATTGCTTCTACCCCAAGGTGATCTTTCTCTTCCCCAAGATTATCTTCCTTTTTGTATGATTACTGTACATGTTTGACTCATGTTGCCATCAATGAAAACACACAATCAATAATGCCAACAATCTCCCCCTTTGGCATTGAGGGAAACATATTTGTAAAACAAATACTTTTACTCCCCCTATCACTGATCTCATTTTCAAGTTGGAGGATTGAACTTTTACTTATACCAAACATTGATACCAATTTTTTTTTACTATTTTTCTCCCCTTTTGACATCAATGACAAAGAGTTAAAATTTTACTGCATTTCTCCCCCTGTGAATGTGCCAACTGTTATCTCAATCTCTTGGTATTTTGTGTTGAAATAGGTAGTCTTATTGATACCAATTATTTGTAGTGATCAAGTCTTTTAAACCTAATCCAATGCCTTTCTCATTTGATGACCAAATTAAATACTCCCCCTTGAGTTTTTATTGTTTCATAGGATTTTACTGTCTTCTCCTTTGTCATAAAGGACAAAAATGTGAATCTTACTGATCTTCTTGTTTTGATTCTTCTTCTTCTTGATATTCTGATTTTTGCAAGTGTGCCAATTGATCATATACAATGATACCAAATGAACATTACCAATTGATCATTTTCCATTTATAATCAATTGTTAAAGTATGTTATCACTTTTAGTTCTTTGATTCCAAGAGATCTTTACTATTCTTGGATACCATTAAATAACTTTGTTATATTCATACTATGTATTTGTATATTTTGAACTCCTTTGTTGATTTCTTCTTTAGATATTATTTTTTTATTCATCACACAATTCTACATACTAATTTTTTTTTGAGAGTTCGTCATCATCACCACAGTTTTGTGCACCCAAAAGTTTCTTCATCTTCTTCTTTTTGCATTTTTCTTTCATTGGCTAATGGACTATTGTTTTGCATGATATTGTCAGGATCTGCGATTGTGTCATCTTCTTCTTTAGGAACTCTCATTTCTTGAGATTGATCCATTTCATTTTCAAATCTCTGAATTTCGCATTCCTTATTAGGAACCTCACCCATCATTTTCTTGTTATCAATTTCTTCATTTTCATGTGCCAGATTATTTTTCTTGCTTTCTATTTCATATTTTCTTCTCTATATATTTTCATGAGATATTTTGTTTGTTGGATCTTTCTTTTCTAAATTTGTCCTTTGATATTTGCCATCTCTTCTTTTCTTCCAACCTTAATTATATTTTCTTCCTGACTTGTATGAATTATTTCTCATGTATTGACTTCTTGATTTTCTGTAGTTTTGGGATTTGTGGCCAAATCTATCACAATTGTAGCATCTTATGGTATGACAAAAATTTGTTGTGTGGCCAATACAATTGCATCTCCAATATCTCATTAAGTTATTGGACCTTCCTGAATCTCTCCTTTCAAGACTCTTGCATTCCAATGTTTTGTGACCAAATTTATGACAAGAAAAGCAATAACCATTGAAGGTGTTTCCATACTTGAGTCTGTTGTGACATGAGAAGTTTGTGTTTTGATATGTTTCTTTTTTTTTAAATTTTATATCTTCCTTCCTTGACAAATTTCATGGTTTGTTTTTTGTTTATGGCTGTACCTTTTTCTTTTGAGGAGTATGATCCTTTATTATTTTTTTTAATGGTGCTCCATTTGCCACCTTCTTCTTTCTTAATGTATCCAAGACTAGTTTTGTCACCCGTTGGTATTTGATTGTTCTAGATCCTATATAGGATAGTTGAGTTGTTATGGAATTTGATAGTTGCTTTTATCTTTTCATTCTTCTTTTGTAGGTTGATAACTTCCATCTCCAACATGTGACATGTTTCTTTTTTAGTCAACTGAATATTCAAGGCTTCTTCTTTTTTCCTTAGCTTCTTCAAGTTGAGTCTTTAGATTGATGACCATTTCTTTTGTATCATCCAAGACTTCTGTGCAGTTATTATTTTTTTCATATTTTTTCAACTCTTCTATTTCTATTATTAGATCAATAGCTTCGTTCTTCAATATTTTTATTTCTTCTTTGTTTTATAGCTAGATCCTTTTGAGGTTGATGACTTTCAATTCCAACGTGTGGCATGATTATTCTTTTTTAGTAAACCATCTGTTTAGGGTTTCTTCACTTTCCTTAGCTTCTTCAAGTTGAGTCTTTAGATTGCTGACCATTTCTTTTGTTTCTTCTAAGTCTTTTGTGCATTTATTGAGTTTGTGATTTTCCTTCAACTTGTTCATTTTTTTTGTTTGATCAACAACTTCAGTCTTTAATTTATTAATCTCTTCTTCTTTGTCTTCTAGATGAATCTTTTGTTCATGTTCTTTAAGATTAGATTGATCTAACTATTGTAGTAGCAACATATCTTTCTTTTGAAGTTTCTCCAACTCTTCAAAAGTGGACATATGTTAAGCCCTAATATTGGCTCATTACCCCTTAATTGGGGCATATTATATTAGTAATGTTATTTTATTTATGTTGGCTTTAGGCCATTAGTACCTCCTAGTCTTCTATATATACCAAGGAGACATTTTCATTTTGAATCATCTTGTACTTGAACATTTAAGTGGGGTAAAAGGAAGTTGCCCACTTGAAGAGGCTTATTATCTGAAATTATCTCTTTTTCAAGGCGTTGAGTACTTTTTCTGATGTTTTTCTATGCTATATTGATATTTGGTTCTTAACATATGGTAGCTCAAGGTCTTGGGGTTTCGCTGYTACATCTGAGACACCTTGGCATTTTTTCTATAACTTTTTTTCTACAATGTTTCAAAATGAACGGCTTGGAGGATATTTAGTAGACGGATCAAGGTACATTGGGTTAAAAATTCATCTYCTGAGGCCTTATAATTTCAGAGATACAGCCTGTACAAGATAGGGTTCTGGAATAATCCTGAACTGAGTTATTGCGGAATTTTTTCTATTAAAACTTTTATGTAACATTTCAGACCCTATACTCTGAAGGACATTTATAGAAATTAGTAAGGTATCTGTGTTAAAAAWTTTCGTTTCCGGGTCATCTTACATTTGTAGATACACCTTGCGTAAGATAGGGTATCTGACTAGTCCTATTGACTAGTCTCAAGAAGGTGTTCTGGGTAAAACAATCATAAATTCTTCCTAGAGTATCCAAATTGAGTGGGACTAGTTGCATTGGATCTTGGACAGTCTGTAGTATTTTGGGTGTGAGTTTCAGAATTTTATATTAATTATTTTCTGCGGGGCATGCTATACAAGTGAGATCTCCTGGAAAGGCCAAAAATCGACAAGTTGTGGGGAAGTTACCATAAATTCCACTTGGCACATCTAATTTTGATCAGACCTGTGGCATTGCAGAGAAGAAATATCAGAGAAATACATAAAAGAAAGTTCCATACCCAAAAGGGACAAAACTTGGGAGATACAACAAAATAAATATTGTCTAGCAGAACCACCTCAAAATCAAGGTTCAAAAGTGATACTTGGCCAACAGGCCACCCAAAAAGGGAACTTCTACACCAACTAAGCCTCCATAAAATCCTACTTGGACTCTTGATGAAGGTCAAGAAATGCATAGGGACATAAATTATTTACAAAAGAAGATAGTTACAAAAGATGAACTACAAGAGATGATGGAGGTTTAAAAGGGGAGATCATGGAAGTATTGAAAAATTTTGTAATAGAGAAGACACCTAAAAGTGAAAATGCATCCCATGAAATTCATAATGAGGACACAAGGAAGGTGAATCAATAATGGAGAAACTCCAACTTTGGTTTGAAGACCAACCACATCCCTAAGATTGATATGAGGAAGTTTGATGGCAAGGACCCAATCACATGGATACTTCAGATGGAGCAATTCTTTAATCTCCATAATGTGCCACATACACAAAAGGTACGAATTGCTTCTTTATATTTAGAACCTATTCAATTTGTATGGTATCGATGGATTTGTTCTCACAAATCACTCGTCACTTGGACAATTTTCATGGAAGAAATGATAGCACACTATGAGGATACAAGGAGCAATACCTTCTTTAGCCAGTTGATAAATTTCAAGCAAAAGGGTTCAGTTACCGAGCACATTGAGAACCTCCAAAGATTGAATATAAAGGTAACATATATCCCAGATGAGCACTTGATTGATGTATTCATAGGAACTTTAAAGGATACCATTCAACATGAGGTTCACCTTTAGGAACCCAAATCATTGGAGAATGCATTTAAGGTGGCAAGAAATGTTGAAAGTAAAAATATGGCTATGGCTACTAGAAGGACCAATCCTAACATATATAAGGAGAACAATGCTCCTTCTTCTAAAACACCTCAACCTACAAGGTTGACACCTCAACAATTGGAGGAAAGAAAAGCAAAAGGTTTATGCTTTAATTGTGACAGCAAGTACAGTAAGGGACATAAGTGTGGTGAGAAGAAATTATTCTACATAGATTGTGAAGAGGAGGAAGAAGAAGAACAAGAACCATATCAAGATGAAAACGTAGAAGCAATTTCATCTGAAGAGTTGACTCCCATGATATCATGTAATGCATTGACTAGAATTAACACTCCTCAAACCATCAAGATCGAAGGATACATCAAAAAGAAAAAGGTAATACTCCTAATTGATTCTGGCAGTACTCATAATTTCATTCACTATAAATTAGCTAAAGATCTCAATTTCTTTGTATATCCGGCGCCAGAGTTTCAAGTAATGATTGCAGATGGAGGAACTATCAATTGCTTAGGAAAATGCAATAAGATCAATCTT